>SEYY01022778.1:0-10000 GCA_009176605.1 Armadillidium nasatum | reverse complement strand
ATAATAATAGCAGCGGTGATAAAAATACTAATACTAATACTACTACTAATAATAATAGTGATACACACACTACTACTAATACTAATACTACTAATATTAATAATAATAATAATAATAATAATAATAATAATAATAATAATAATAATAATAATTTAATAATAAAGAATTACAATTAAGTTTTGATAATGTTTTAGAGAAATTAAAAATGAAATTTGAAAAAGTTGAATATTTATAAATTAAATTTTAAAAGGAAAAATGAAGAACATATATATAAAAAAATTTATTTAAACCTACAATAAATTAAATAAATTATAATATATATATATATATATATATATATATATATATATATATATATATATATATATATATATATATATATATATATATATATATATATATATATATATATATATATATATATATATATATATATATATATATATATATATATATATATATATATATATATATATATATATATATATATATATATATATATATATATATATATATATATATATATATATATATATATATATATATATATATATATATATATATATATATATATATATATATATATATATATATATATATATATATATATATATATATATATATATATATATATATATATATATATATATATATATATATATATATATATATATATATATATATATATATATATATATATATATATATATATATATATATATATATATATATATATATATATATATATATATATATATATATATATATATATATATATATATATATATATATATATATATATATATATGCGTGCGTGTATGTGTGTGTGTGCGTGTGTGTATCTATAATTAAATTAATAATAGCCCGGATTAGGCGGAGAAGTTTCGCTAGGTCCCGAACCGTCTCCACCGTCTACTGACGCAGCGTATTGAAGGGCATCCTGTAGGTAAATACCTCCAGGAAGTAAAGTATTATCACCGGGAGCATAATCGACGAAGAATACTTCTGGTTTCTGACCTTCCCTTGCAGGTACTTCGATAACTTGTTTACTCGGGTCGCCTTTCTTGCTAAGGACAAGAACTAATGTCTTTTCCTGAGGAGGTGGAATAATTATAGGTTCTGTGTCTTTGTCTCCGTCGTTCGTACGAATGACTACGAGATTAAGTTTAACTTGTGGGGGAGGAATAGGCTCCTTGTATTCTTCTTCTTCCTCGTCAGCAGGTTCCTGAAAGACGTATAAATCACGCACAACCTCAGGTTCTACGCAATTTCCATAAGCATCAAGAAGAAAACCCTGATCACACTCAACAGGAGGAGCTCCATACTGTTTTGCAGGCGGTGGAGCTGTTATAACGTATGATGAAGGGGGAGGTGGTGGTGGAGTTCCTGGAGATGGAGGTAAATATTGATTAGG
The DNA here is from genome assembly GCA_009176605.1 of Armadillidium nasatum. Classification (NCBI taxonomy): domain Eukaryota; kingdom Metazoa; phylum Arthropoda; class Malacostraca; order Isopoda; family Armadillidiidae; genus Armadillidium; species Armadillidium nasatum. Next base: position 8,586 of record SEYY01022778.1, on the reverse strand, counting down.
AAGAGGTGCTAGTTTATCTGGAAATCCCCAGGTTTGGGCAACAAAAACCAATGCCACCTGAAATATATATATATATATATATATATATATATATATATATATATATATATATATATATATATATATATATATATATATATATATATATATATATATATATATATATATATATATATATATATATATATATATATATATATATAACTATAAAAATAGTAATGAAAATATATTCATAAAAAAAGTAGTAGCAGTTGTAATAAAAATAATTATAATGCTAGTAAAAATAGTAATATTTATGAAAAGTATTAATGCCAATAATAATAATAATAATAATAGCAATAGTAAAAAAATATGATTATAATAATAATAATAATAATAATAATTAATAAAAATAATAACAATAATTGTAATTAAATAATAATAATATTACTACTATTACTACTAATATAATAATATTCAAAAAATAATTATAATTATTTGATAATGATAATACTGCTACTAATACGACTACTACTACTACTACTAACTAATAATAATAATAATAATAATAATAATAATAATAATAATAATAATAATAATAATAATAATAATATAATAATAATAATAATAATAATAATAATAATAATAATAATAATAATAATAATAATAATAATAATAATAATAATAATAATAATAATAATAATATATTATAAATCTAATATATAAATCTAATTCCACAGTTTGATTTAACCGTTAAATCTTTTTTTCGTATAAACTTATATAAAGAAACACAAATAAGAACAAAACAAATATTTTTAATTTCAATATTAAAAAAAATTTTTTTGGAATTAAAAAACAAAAAAACAAAAACCAAAAAAAAAAAAAACACTTAAATAAAGTTGTGAATAAGCGAAAAAATTCGATGAAGAACGAAACACTTACAATGAGACGAAACATGTTGAACTAATTCTGTTGAGAGAAAACTCCAGAGACTCTCTTTTATACAATGCCGCAAACTAGTTCGAAAGTGAGCACGGATTTGCCCCAGAACGATAGGAAGAGCTACACAACAAGATGATGGAAGTGAAGAAGCAAAAGAAGAGGAAGAAGAAGAAGAAGAAGAAGAAGAAGAAGAAGAAGAAGAAGAAGAAGAAGAAGAAGAAGAAGAAGAAGGAAAAAAAGTAGAAGTAAAAAAAGAAGGAAAAAAAAGAAGAAGAAAAAGAAGATGGAAAAAAAGTAGAAATAAAAGTAGAAGGAAAAAAAAGAAGAAGAAGAAGAAGAAAGAAGAAGAAGACGGAAAAAAAGTAAAAGGAAAAAAAAAGAAGAAGACGGAAAAAAAAGTAGAAGTAAAAAAGAAGAAGAGCTAAAAATATATAGCAAATTAACTTTAAGAAGAGAAGTTCAGATAAGAAAATTAATTAAAAGATAAAAATTTTATCGAAAATATTAAATTAGTTCGGTATTAAAAGCCAACTAAAAAAATGATGAACTGAACTTTAAGAAAACATTTAAAGTATTACATTGTAAAAATATATTAAAAGAAAAGCTGGGGAAATTTTGAATATAAAAAAAAGGTTTTGGTTTAAAAAGTTCTAATAATATAATAATAATAATAATGATAATAATAATAATAATAATAATAATAATAATAATAATAATAAATAATAATAATAATAATAATGATAATAATAATAATAATAATAATGATAATAATAATGAAAAATTTCACTTTTTCACCTACTTACCCCTGAAATATATAAATGTAGATGAACAAACGTTTGTCGTTATCAATAAATAATCTTTATAAAAATGATTCTAAGAACTTTCTTTTTTATTTATTATTATTGTTAGTTTGTTTGTTAATCTATTTTTTGTTCAGGAGATTAAAGGTAAAAAGAAATAATATTTTTATCACCGTTGCTAACGGAACAATTTTATCAATATGAAATTCAAAACATTTCTCAGCAGAAGTTTTAGATAGTTCCTTATATTATTTAGGTATTTTTATTTTATTTACTTATTTAGTTATTTATTTCGTTTTAATTTATTTATTTATTTTGTATTCATTATATATTTATTTTCTATTTATTTGTTTATTAATTTTTTATTTATTTAAATATCTTAGATATTAAGCGTTTTCCTTATCAATTATCGTAATATTTAATATTTCTCTTCATGTAACAAGTAATAATGTAAATTAATATTCAGAACATAAAATTGAAAAACAAAGAAATTCATTTTTATTTCTTGAGCTTTGCTTCAAGAATAAGAAGAAAAACGAAAGGATATATATATATATATATATATATATATATATATATATATATATATATATATATATATATATATATATATATATATATATATATATATATATATATATATATATTATATATATATATATAATATAAATATATATTTAATAATAAGAAAGCATGACACTGCGTAGAAAGGTGTGTCCCTCGAGCCTTTTGCAATGATAGAGGTATTCAACAGGAAAGTGCATCAAAGGAGTTCCTATTGTGATAGCAATAGAATAGAGAGAGAGAGTAAAGCAACAATTCGACTGGCAGAAAGAGACTAGAGAGATTATTTAGGTATTAAAATTTCAGGCATAAATATTGAATAAAAAATTTGTTGATAGGACGAAAAGCCCTAGACTCCACTTTTTCAAGGAGAACTCTATAAGTGGAGCCAAGTCAGATGTGTGAGGCGTATTCCATACAGGGGCGAACAACACCTCTATAAAGAGCAAGCCACTGGAATGGCGAGGATAAATTGCGAAGACGCTTCAGAGCACCTAACCTCTTAGTACTTATAGAAGATTGTTAAAGAAAAGAGATGTAATATGATCTATCCAAGAAATATCACAAGAAAAATAAACACCGAGAATATTTAAGGACAGAAGAAGGTCTGAGTTGTATATTATCGACGATGTCATAATTCTCTGGAACGTTATGTAGAGTAAAGAGTGAAGGAACTGAGTTTTTGAGGCATTGAAAACGACCATGTTTTCTCTGCCCAAATTTGAAATACGAGAAAGATCAGAGGTTAATTTCTTCAAAGCCACCCTCCTTGAGTCAATTAACTGCTGTTGAGAGGAGCTTCTTTTAAATTGAAAGGAGTAAAGGGTAGAGTTATCGGCACAGGAGTAGACAGTGATGAAGTATATAGAGAGAAGTTCATTAATGAGGGGATAGGACAGATCTCTGAGGAACAAAATTATTAATAGATTTAAAAGAAGAACGGTGACCGTCTACAACAGCTGCTATAAAACGTGTGAAAAGGAAGTCAGATAAAAGAATATAGAGAGAAGGAATCAGACGCTATCAATAGCTTTCGATATGTCCAAAGCGACAGCAAAAGATTCACCGAAATGCCGAAAAAAGAAGGACCAAGAGTCAGAGAGAACATAAAGAAGATAACAATTGAGAGCTCTTTACAAAAGACAAACTGGCGATCAATGATAACATTAAAAGAATTGAGATGTTTCCAAATCTTCCTGTTAAAGATAAATTCGAAAACTTTTGAAAGAATATAGGTTAAAGAAATGGAAAGATAGTTGGACAGTTGAGAGGATCGAGAGGGTCTCCCTTTTTCAGCACAGGCTGAATAAGCGCACTCTTCTAGTAAGAAGGGAAAATTGAAGTAGAAAGACAGATGAAATAGTTTACCAAGAGAGGGTGTATGCTCAGAAACAGGTTTTGAGAACCATAGAAGTGATACCATCAGGACCATACGCCTCCTTAGTGTTAAGTTTAGAGAGAGCAGAAATGGCGTCTTTAGAAAAAAATAAAATTTTAGGCATAAATAAGTAGAAGGGATTGAAGAAGTAGGAATAGCTCAAGAATTGTCTAAGGTGGAATTTGTGCTAAAATTTGAGAGAAGATTCAGTTTTAGTAGAAGATAAAACGGCAATTGTGTATTCAGAAGATACAAAAAGAGGGAAAATAAAGAAGCAAAGTTTGAATTCACATTTTTTTGCAAAATTCCAGAAAGGGCGTAAGGGAGAGGAACCAGAAAAATTATTGAATTTATGACGGAGAAATGAATTTTGGGTATTTGGATTTTTGTACAATTTTGAGATAAAATATAAGTTGCGTGAGTTTCTGGAGTTTGAAGACGAGGGTAATCCCTGAAGCAAATAAAACGAGAAGAAGCAGAGTTAAACAATGGTTTTTTAGGTTTAGTAGAAGAGAAATAATATGGATTATACGCCTCCATTCAGGGAGAATCATCCCACAATTGCTCTCTGCACACTCCGAGGGATCCCCCCCCCACGAAAGCAGTAAACATTCCGTGGGAAATGAAAGAAGTATGACAGCAAGTCCGACCAGCTTGCGGCACCAAAATGCCTAAAACGTTTCCTCTCTATAGGCAGAGTTTTTCTTGCGGAAGACTTGAAAATATAGATGATGCAGAGAAAAGGTGATTTGAAGAACCAATTCTAGATCTAGAATATTGGGTTTAACATTATATATATATATATATATATATATATATATATATATATATATATATATATATATATATATATATATATATATATATATATATATATATATATATATAATATACGAAAATGGAAATAAAGTAAAGAAAGATGTAGAGTAGAGACTAAGAGAAATTATGCCTAAAATTGTAATTTCTTCTAATGACGTCACTTCTGCTCTCTCTGAGCTTAACACTAAGAAGGCGTACGGTCCTGATGGTATTCCTCCTGTGGTTCTCAAAACTTGTGCTTTCGGGCTTGCACCCTGCCTTGGTAAACTATTTCGTCTATGTCTTTCTACTTCAACCTTTCCGTCTTGCTGGAAACGAGCGCTCATTCAGCCTGTGCCGAAGAAGGGGGACCCCTCTCAGCCCTCTAACTATCGTCCTATTTATTTAACCTCCTTTCTTTCCAAAGTTTTCGAATCTATCCTTAACAGGAAGATTTGGAAACATCTCAATTCTTCTAATCTTATCTCTGATCGCCAGTATGGCTTTCGTAAGAAACGATCTACTGGTGATCTTCTTTCCCTTCTCTCTGACTCTTGGTCCTCCGCTCTTCGGCATTTCGGTGAATCTTTTGCTGTGGCGCTGGACATATCGAAAGCTTTCGATAGAGTCTGGCACAAAACTTTGATTTCCAAACTTCCCTCTTTCGGAATCTATCCTTCTCTCTGTGACCTTCTCTCTGATTTCCTTTCGGGTCGTTCTATAGCAGCTGTTGTAGACGGCCACCGTTCATCCTATAAATCTATTAATAGTGGTGTTCCTCAAGGATCTGTCCTATCCCCAACATTTTTCTGCTTTTCATAATGACCTTTCTCTCTATTACTTCATCTCCTATCCACTCCTATGCTGATGACTCCACCACTTCATTACTCCTTTCATTTTGAAAGATGACGCCCCTCCCAGGCAACAGTTAATGAGGCTAAGGAGGATGTCACCCTTGGAGCACCCTAACCTCTCATCTTTCTCGTATTTCAAATTGGGGCAGTGAAAACATGGTTGTTTTCAATGCCTCAAAAACTCAATTCCTCCATCTCTCCTACTCGACACAATCAAACCACACAACTATGACATCTTCTTCGAAAACACAAAACTCAAACCTTCATCTGTCTCTTAATATTCTAGGTGTTTACATTTCTCGTTGATCTTTCTTCAAAAGATCAACATTACTCTCTTTCTAAACAAGCTTCCTAAGAAGGTTGGGTGTTCTGAGGTTCCTTCAGTAATTTTTTCACACCACCTCAGTTGTTTGCTCTGTATAGGACGTTGTTCGCCCCTGAATGGAGTATGCTTCACACATCTGAGGTGGTTCCACTTCATACAACTCTAATTGAAAAGGTGGAAGTCTAGGACCTTTTCGCCTTATCAATTCTCCTGCTCTCACTAATTATCTCCAATCTCTTTCTGCCCGTCGAAATGTTGCGTCACTCTCTTTATACTATCGCTATTACAATGGTCACTGCTCTTCTGAACTCTCTCGTTGCATACCTTCTCCATTAAAAGGGTTCGTGCGACTCGTCTTTCTACACAGTCTCATCCTTTCTCTGTCTAACTCTCTGACCCCTGACTTAACCGCTATGTTCAATCTTACATGTACTCTACTGTTAAAGTCTGGTACACACTTCCTTCATCTATTTTTCCAACTTCCTATGACTTAGGCACCTTCTAACGCCGTGTATCAGGTCATGTCGGCCTTTAATTTGTCCATGTTCCCGACTTTCCTCCAACTCTTATGGAACATTGGTAGGCCTCTGGCCTTTGCCCACCAGAGGTGAAATAAAAAAAAATTAAAAAAATGCAGAAAAGACCGTTAGGGACAGGTTGCCAGATTTTTTGAAAAGTAGCTAAATCTGGCACCGGTCGAAAGTGCGTCCCCTGACCTATTTCAGAAAGTTCTAAAAAAAGTTTTTTGTCTAAGGAAAGAAGTCCACATGAGTTAAGCTCAAATAATAATAATAATTAGAAGTCGCTGACAAAATTTATCATCAATTTAAAACATTTTTTTTAAAGATTTTTATTGAATCAAAAATTTGAAATTAAAATTAGATTATGTAATAAGACAAATTATTGCTTTGAATTAAAAGGAAATCAAGTGGAGGAGCAACAACATTTGTAAAATAAAATAAATTAAAAACAAAATAAAAAGTTGTTAAATGTACAAATTCTGGAAAGGAGCTGCAAAATATTATCTTCATTTTTTTTCCTTTTTTAATTAAACATGTTTTGATCTAGTGGAGTATTCAACGAAGAAGGACAGTATGTCGAATATCTTCGTATCGATCTTGGGGCTGGGAATCTCTTTCTTCCATTTTACTCTTCCCATGTACTGTAACAGGAGCATTAAAAATAAATCCCGCTATCGACAACACCCTGCAGCCATGCCAAACACGTACTTAAGTAAATATATATTATATACTATATATATATATATATATATATATATATATATATATATATATATATATATATATATATATATATATATATATATATATATATATATATATATATATATATATATATATATATATATATATATATATATATATATATATTATATATATATATATATATATATATATATATATATATATATATATATATATATATATATATATATATATATATATATATATATATATATATATATATATATATATATATATATATATAAAACAAGAATATAAAAAAAAACAGCAGGAATTTTAATCTTAATGTAAAAAAAGTGTGATAAAAAATGAATAAAATTGATTAATGATTATTTAAACAAAAAATACATGAAAGAAAACGAAGGAAATACAATTTTAATGACACACTTTTATAAAATATTAAAATTAATTCAAACTGGTTTCATCTTAATAGGAATTTTTTCCTATTTTTGTTGCTATATTTGTTAAAATTACTACCATATAAGAGCTTTAATCCTATCAGCTTACCATATATAAATATATATATATATATATATATATATATATATATATATATATATATATATATATATATATATATATATATATATATATATATATATATATATATATATATATATATATATATATATATATATATATATATATATATATATATATATATATATATATATATATATATATATATATATATATATATTATATATAATATATATATATATATATATATATATATATATATATATATATATATATATATATATATATATATATATATATATATATATATATATATATATATAATATATATATATATATATATATATATATATATATATATATATATATATATATATATATATATATATATATATATATATATATATATATATATATCCAACTCGGTAACTAGCGCCTATCAGATTCTTATATATATATATATATATATATATATATATATATATATATATATATATATATATATATATATATATATATATATATATATATATATATATATATATATATAAGCGGAAGGAAAAGAAGGTAATAAAAAGATGAAAAATGAAAGAGGAAAAAATGAAGGAAAAAAAAGAAGAAAAAAGAAGACTTGATCTGAGTGAAACTACGGAAGCTTCTTAATAAAGTCTCGTCCAGATCGATTTCAAGTCTCTTCTTGTCTTTAATTTCAGTCTGAATGTTGGTTTTATTAAAAGGTTCTGATTAAATATTCGTTCACATTCATACCTATTTACATTCCTTCATACGCCCGCATATACATACATGCATACATACATACTAACACACATACATACATAGATACTTACCTACCTACATAATGCATACATATTACATACATACATACATACATATATTCAAATAAATATCTTAATTCAGACTTTATTTTTTATTTGTTTTTGAATCCCATTTATTTATTATTCACTTTCATTTATTTTCATTTAATGTTGAAAATAATTGCCTTTTTCTCGCAAAAGATTTTAAATTTTTATTTGTTTTTGTGTTTGTGTTTGTGTTTGTGTGCAATAATTGTCTTTGTGATTCTTATTTTTATACAATTCAGTTTTAGCATGAGTCATTTTTCTCTAAAATAAATTTATTTTTGATTTTTGTTAAGATTTGTTGAAATTGTTTTATCAGAAGCATCTTTTAATTACCCTTT
>SEYY01022777.1:0-12862 GCA_009176605.1 Armadillidium nasatum | reverse complement strand
ATCATCATCATCATCATCATCATCATCATCATCATCAATGCTCAGGGCAAAGCCTTATTCAAGGAGGGGGTATTAGAGTAATTAAAAGAAAATAAAAGCATATAAAAAAGCCTATAGATCATACATAACGCAATTTCTTAAGTGAGCACAGACGTGAGTTTAAAGAGATTGACATTAAATTTGGTAGGAAATACAGAAGATGGGAGAGAGTTCCACTAAATAGAGGTGGAAGGAAAGAAGGAAGCACCACAGCGGACATGTCTGTAGTTGCCTATGTCCACACAAAATTTACGTGCAGACAAAGCACCCCTTGTACTACGAGGACGACGTAAAGGTGGAGGTATACGAGTGGACAGTTCTCTTAAGCATTTGTCGCTGTAGCGTCTATAAAAAAGAAACGAGGCACCAACGTCACGTCTCAAAGATAAAGGGTCAAGTGTTTTAAAAGAGATGAACAGTTTATAAGTCTTTTAGTCTTCGACTCAACTCTGTCCAAAAGACGGGTGAAATTTAAACCACCAAAGATATGAGAGCAGAACTCCATACAAGAGTGGATGGTTGCCCTGTAAATTTTGGAGTAACTGAGAAGAAATGAAAAAATTCTCTCAGTCTAAACAGAACTCCCAGCTTCTTTGAGCCGCCCTGGCATCCATTTTGATGTGAGGTTTCCAAGACATTTTTTGCTTATGTGAAGGTCAAGGATGTTTATATTGTCAACAGTAGAGACGGGAGAATCATCGAAAGAAATTGAAAAGTTAGGAGGTGTCTTTGAGAGGGAGATTTTTTGAAGTTGAGTTTTTAAAGAGTGGAATTTCGCAAGGTTGAGAAGACCTCACTGGGAGATTCTTTCCAAATCTGCAAGAATGGAATCGGAAAGATGAAGACGAGAGGCAACTCTAGATGCAAAGTAAGGAGCAGATTTGAAATTAGTAGGAGAATAGAGAGTTGAGTCATCGGCATATGAATGGATAAGTTTAGATGAATAACTAAGAAGATCATTAATGAAAAGTAGGAATATAGAAGAAGACATGACAGAACCCTGAGGAACACCACCATTGACAGGTAAAGAAGAAGAAGTCTCCACATGAACAACAGCTGAAATTTAGCTATTAGGAAGAAAGTTAGACATTAGCGAGCAAACAGAAGAAGGAAACCTAAAGAAGAGGAGCTTGGAAAGCATGACGCATGTCATACCCGGTCAAACGTCATAGATATGTCAAACTCCACCACACAAGTCAGTGTGAGGGGAGAAGACAATAAATCTGTGAGATAGGAAAACATATCACCAGTAGACCTCGAATGCAGAGAGTCAGATTATTGATCAGTATGAAGGAAATGCTATCATAGATGATCTAAGAAATGAGAGTTGAGAAGAGTTTCAAAGATCGTAGACAGAATGCAAGTGAGAGTTATAGGGCCATAGTTAGAAGGATGAAAGAGGCTCCCTTTCTACGGAATAGGCTTGACTAATGCACGCTTCCAACAATGAGGGAAAGTACTAGTATTGAGGCATAGAGAGAAAAGTTGAATGAGGGACGGTGTTAGGTCATTAGAACACTCTCTTAAAACTCGAGGAGGAATGCTATCCGAACCGCTTCCCTTCCTAATGTTCAAAGATTTCACAAGTTTATGCACCTGATCAAATGTAATCACAGATAAAGATATGGGACATCTGAGAGGAAAAGTAGTAGTAGGATTGCCGAAACCGTCCAGGGTTAAATTAGAGTAGAACAGGAGACCGAAAAGATTAGCCTTTTCAATTGGAGTGTTAGCAAAAAAAACCATCAGAGCGAGTAAGAGAAGGAAAGGAAGATTTAAAAAGTTGTTAGAGAGGCTTTTTGCAATTGGCTAGAAACATTTATCGGTAGGAGAATATAGGAGCTCAGAACACCTTCGTTTGCGGAAAGTCCGCATTTCTAGTCGAAAAAAATCCCCACAATGATTCCGAGTTGAATGAAAATTAATGAAAGTGATCAGAAGGAGAATTTTTCCACTCTCGATACCTGACGTCTCTAGACTGAATGACACGAGACCAAGCGCGATCAAACCATGGATTTTGATGAGAGAAAGATTTAGATGAAGAAGCAATGAACATGCTCATCCCATTAACGATTACAGCCCCCACCTTATCAGCAGAGACCAAAGCGTCTTCAGAGACAAAGCAGTTCCTACAAAAACAGTTAATTACTCCAAAAAATTATAAAAATTTGTTCTGTTAAGAGAACAGTAGCAGGTGCATAAAATTATTGTAGTGGTAAGAAAAGGGATTTTAAGTCACAGAACATCGAAGTTAGGAGATTAAAGATTTACAAGACGTTTTACCGAAGCGTTAGTGCTTAAGTAGACAGAATCTTAACAATGAGAAAGGAATTATGAAAAAGTTATAGTTTGTTATATTAAAAAAAGTTAGAGGAGGAATTCTTTGATATCTGGGTCTAAGAAAAGAGTAAAAGTTTCAGGATGAGAGTAGAGATGTGGTATTCAACAGAAGCTAAATTAGGGCGTAAGCCACAGATAGATGTAAAGTGTATAGAGAACCAACCCTTTGCGCACACCCTCCATTCTACACAAACAATCACGATTATAACAAAAAACAGCAAATAAACAAAAGAGAAACAGCCAAACAAGCAAACAGACAAACAAACAAATAAACAAACAATCACAAAATAAAAAAGACAAACAAATGAACACAAACAACGAACAGAAAAACAAACGTAAAAACAAAAACACAAAGTAAAACAAATAATATCTGTTAAAAACTTATATATATTATATATATATATATATATATATATATATATATATATATAGTATATATATATTATATAATTTATATATATCCACCCTTAGATGCTTGAGAGTGAAGTAATGTGATCTTTCCAAGAAAGATCACGAGAAAAAGAAACACCAAGAATATTAAGGACAGATGAAGGTTTGAGTTGTGTGTTTTCGAAGAAGATATCATAGTTGTGTGAAGATTGTGTCGAGTGGAGAGATGGAGGAACTGAGTTTTTGAGGCATTGAAAACAACCATGTTTTCTCTGCCCCAATTTGAAATACGAGAAGATCAGAGGTTAGTTGCTCCAAGGCTACCTTCTTGAGTCTATTAACTGCTGTTGGGAGGGGCGTTTTTCAAAATTGAAAGAGTAATGAAGGGTGGAGTCATCAGCATAGGAGTGGATAGGAGATGAAGTAATAGAGAGAAGGATCATTAATGAAAAAAAAGAAAAAAAAAAAAAAAAAAGAAAAAACAGATCCTTGAGGAACACCACTATTAATAGATTTAAAGGAAGAACGGTGGCCGTCTACAACAGCTGCTATAGAACGACCGGAAAGGAAATTAGAGAGAAGATCACAGAGAGAAGGATAGATTCCGAAAGAGGGAAGTTTGGAAATCAAAGCTTTGTGCCAGACTCTATCGAAAGCTTTCGATATGTCCAGCGCGACAGCAAAAGATTCACCGAAATGCCGAAGAGCGGAGGACCAAGAGTCAGAGAGAAGGGAAAGAAGATCACCAGTAGAGCGTTTCTTACGAAAGCCATACTGGCGATCAGAGATAAGATTAGAAGAATTGAGATGTTTCCAAATCTTCCTGTTAAGGATAGATTCGAAAACTTTAGAAAGAACGGAGGTTAAAGAAATGGGACGGTAGTTAGAGGGTTGAGAGGGTCCCCCTTCTTCGGCACAGGCTGAATGAGCGCACGTTTCCAGCAAGAAGGGAAGGTTGAAGTAGAAAGACAAAGACGAAATAGTTTACCAAGGCAGGGTGCAAGCTCGGAAGCACAAGTTTTGAGAACCACAGGAGGAATACCATCAGGACCGTACGCCTTCTTAGTATTAAGCTCAGAGAGAGCAGAAATGACATCTTTAGAAGAAATTACTAATTTTAGGCATAAATGAGTTGGAGGGGGTTGAAGGAGGAGGAATAGCTCCGGAATCGTCTAAGGTTGAATTAGAGGCAAAAGTTTGAGCAAAGAGTTCAGCTTTAGAAGAAGGTAAAACGGCAGTTGTGCCGTCAGAAGATACTAAAGGAGGGAAAGAGGAAGAAGCAAAGTTAGAGTTGACATTTTTTTGCAAAATGCCAGAAAGAAGCGTGAAGAAGAGGAACCAGAAAGATTATTGCATTTTTACGGAGAAAAGAGTTTTTAGTGTTACGAAGAATAGATTTTGCACGATTCCGGGATGAAATATAAGTTGCGTGAGTTTCTGGAGTTTGAAGACGACGGTAATCCCTGAAGGCAGCATCCCTGCGGCGGATAGCACGAGAACAAGCAGAGTTAAACCAAGGTTTGTTAGGTTTAGTAGAAGGGAAAGAATATGGAATGTACGCCTCCATGCCAGAGAGAATCACCTCGGTTAATGCGTTCTGCACACTTGAGGGACCCCTCCCACGGAAATAATAATCAATTCCATGGGAAATCAAAGGAGTACAATCGCACGGAAATGCCACATCCGTCTTCTTGCTAATAGGTAAGGGAAGTGGGGAAAGAGGTTTTTTTTTCTTGTGGAAGACTTGAAGAGATAGGAAAGATACAGAGATAAGAAGGTGATCGGATGAACCCAGAGGAGGAAAGAGTTTAACAGTATAAGGAGAAGGATTAGAAGTTAGAAAAGGTCTAGAATGTTGGGTTCATCTCCAAGACGATCAGGGATACGAGTAGGGAGCTGCACCAACTGCTCAAGGTTGTTTTGGATAGCGAAAATGGAAGGCACGTTCACCAGCTGTATCATGAGAACTAGATGAAAGCCATTGGCGGTGGTGAACATTGAAATCACCTAATATGATGATTTCAGAGAGAAAGGAGAAGAAGAAGAATGTGCTCTATTTTGGAGTTTAAATAGTCGAAGAATTTTGGATAGTCAGTAGAATTAGGAGATAAATAAACAGAACAAATGAATTTAGTCGTAGAATGGCAAGAAAGCCTAAGCCATAAAGGTGGAAAATTCAGAAGACTCCAAATTAGAGACACGAGAACAACAACATCGTTGCGCACGTATGCGCAACAACCGCCTTTGGCTGAAAATTGAGGATAGAGACAATAATAGGAAACAGAAAAGGGTTTGCTATCAGAACGCTCAAACATCTGAGTTTCATTCAAGAATAAGAGGTGAGGTCTAGAAGAAGAGAGGTGATGTTCAACAAAGTGGTAATTTGAATGAAGACCGCGAATGTTGCAGCAATTAATGAAAAAGACAGACCGTGCAAATTCCTGGTATCACCCTCCCCATCACCGGAGGTGACCAAACTCCCAAGTGCTGATGGGGGAAGGGGTGGATGAGGACTATCTTTGGAATCCACCCCTCTTGTGTTCTCCGAGGATACCAAAGTCGACGCCATAATTAACTAGTTTTTTTTAGGGATTTGTGAATGAAAGATTGTTTATTGTGTGTAAAAGGAGAACCTACTCTGTGTAGAAGAAAGGTGCATGAGCGCAAAAAGGAGCGTACCATTGGGCACCAGGATGAGATAGGAAGTACCCTTAACATCCCGTATACCCAATGGGGGGTAATCTCATCGCCTCGGGAGCGCTACTTCCCTCCCCCGATATATATATATATATATATATATATATATATATATATATATATATATATATATATATATATATATATATATATATATATATATATATATATATATATATATATATATATATATATATATATATATATATATATATATATATATACGGAAACGACGTAACGCCGTACGAAGCGATGAAAATATCTCTCACTGAGCATAACCCGAGGTGTGGTAGGGTGGACTAGACCATTCCTTTTCAGTCCGTAGCCCTTTGTTTAGCTTCTTTTGGCGTTTCACCTTCTAAATACTTCTGTTGTACCATAGACTCATATTGGAGTGCCTATGCTCTTACAATCTTCCATCTTCTTAATATGAATCATAAAAATTTACAAGTACATCACTAGTACATTACCTTTTTAAAAATATAAAGCTGCCTCAGTGAAACTTAAATGGGTAACTTCCAAATATTACTCTTCATTCACCCACCACTTTGGAGTTGGTGGCCTCCGAGGATGAGGGTAAACCATCACCAAGTTCTTGGTAATGGCATACCCATGTTCACGGTTTTCTTTTATCGTTAATTTCTACAACATTCGCCATTTCTTTCTAATTTGCATTTTATCGGACACTACTTTTCTTCTTGTAGACCTCATCTCTTTTTCTTAATTGAAACTCAGGCGTTTAAGAGTAGTAAGGATTGCAATTTTGACTTATTTAAAAAGCCTAACGGGATTTTGATTTGCAGTTGAAAATCACTCAGCTCAAATCAACTTCATACCCTTTCCTGACACCGTTTGGGGGTTAAATCCATCGAAATTATACTCAAGTCGGGGAGAAGGGGCTCCTTTGAGTCCCCGTGAAACCCCCAAAATTAGTATCAGGAAGTTTCCTGAGCTTGCAGGATTGCTACGTTCACCTAACTCTCTTTCTTAAGCCTCTTTGAGGTTCAATCCGATTAAAATCAGCTTGATCGAGGGAAAGGGTCCGTGAGGGGTCCGTGAACCGATAAAAAGGTCAGGAAGGTACCTGAGATTGTAACTTGGCGCAATTGCAGAAAAGACCATTAAGCTTTTTTTCCTATCAAAAGTGCAATCCTTCCTACTTTTGACTGCTCTGACAGGAAACCCTACTCTGTTTCCTCCTACTATATCTACCATCAATTTCCAACCAAAGGTGGATGTTGTGCATATGAGCGCGACTATGTTGTTTGTTCTTGGGTTTCTAATTTGGAGTCTTCTGAATTCTCTACTTTATGGCTTAAACTTTCTTGCAACTTTACAACTAAATTAGTTTGTTCTGCCTACTTATCTTAAAACTCTTCAGACCATCAAAAATTCATCGACTATCTTAACTCCAAAACAGAACACATTCTTTCTTCTTCTTCTTTCTCTGAAATAATAATTTTAGGTGATTTCAACGTTCACGACCGTCAATGACTTTCATCTAGTTCTCATGATGCAACTGGTGAATTCGCCTACCACTTTTCCATCCAGAACAACTTTAAGCAGTTGGTGCATCGTCCTACTTATATTCCTGACAGTCTTGGTGATGAACCCAACATAAATCTAGTTTCCCAGCTTTTTATTCTTCTCCTTACACTGTTAAACTCTTTCCTCTTAACTATGAGTCTTGTTCTATCTCTTCAAATATTTTGCAAAAACGGTCCCCTCCATAGGCGAGGAGATTTTCTAAAATTTGGGTACCCCTAACTGGTCTGACTTGCAATTGTACTTTTCTGATTTCACATGGAATGATTGTTTCCGTGATGGTGTTGGGGAGAGTCCCTCGGAATTTGCAGAGAGCATAACAGAGGTGATTCTCTGAGGCATAGAGGCGTACATTCGAAATTCTTTCCCTTCTACTAAACCTAACAAACTTTGGTTTAACTCTGGTTTATAATTTAAATATATAAATAGTGGTGTTCCTAAAGGATTGTCTCATCCAAAACACTTTTCTACTTTTCATTCATGAGCTTCTCACTGTTACTTCATCTGCTATCAACTAATATGCCAATAATTCCACCTTTCATTATTCCTTCAAACGCTAGGAGGGTTTGCTTGAAGCAACTGACCTTTGATCTGTCTCGTATAAAATTGGAACAGAGAATGCATGGTCACTTTCAATGCCTCAAAGACATAATTACCCCATTTCTCTACTCGAAGCAACCTTTCACACAAACTACATCTTCGAAAACACACAACTTAAACCTCCATCTATCTTTAATACTCTCGGTGAATCTTTTCTCGTGACCTTTCTTGGAAAGATCACATAACTCTTTCTATATAAGCTTCTAAGAGGATAGGTATTCTGAAATATTTTCGGAATTTTTAACTCCATCACTGTTGCTTGCTCTCTATAGGGGTATTGTTCGCCCCTGTTTGGAGTACGCCTCACAAGTCATGGTGGTTCCATTCACATAGTTCTCCATTGAAAAGGAGTCTAAAGTTTTTGGTCTCATCAACTCTCCCTCTCTCACTAATTCCCTCCAGTTTCTTTCTGCCGGTCGGTCGAATTGCTGCGTCACTCAATCTATCCTATCACTATTACAATGGACACTTCTCTTCCAATCTCTTCGGTTGTATACTTCCTCCATTAAGAATGGTTTGTTTGACACGACATTTCTACACAGTCTTATCCTTTCTTTATCCAACTCTCTTACCTGAGAATTAACAGCTATGTTCAATCTTACCTGTACTCTAATGGTAAAGTCTGGAACACATTCTCTTTATCTATTTTTCCAACTGTCTATAAATTGCACAAATTCAAGAGTCTTGTATCGGGAAATGTCGGCCTGTATATTGATCAGATTTCCGTTTTCTTACCTATCTCTGTTGGAAATTTTAGACCACTGGACTTTGCCAACCAGAGGTGAAATAAAATAAATATATATATGAAGCAGCTGGGAGGTCATAAAATGAAGGAAATAAGGTATATATTAAATGAAACGCTGGCTTGATTATAATAATAAAAAGGAACAATATTTTAAATATCTTACATTCGATGTTCCTTCGTATTAAATTAGGAGATAGACAAAGAGAATTTTAAAACAAGAAGACAATGATTAAATTCATAAAGTGGAATAAAAAACCTACGGGACGGGATTAACGTCAAAACCAAAAGGACAACAGAAAAGAGAAGCTATTTCCTACCACAAAATATTTAAAGTAAATCCAAATTGTATTAATTTAAACACAGCACGAAAGCATTAACTTTTGAATGATATGAAATGTTTCAAAAAATAATTCACTAGCCGAACTATTCGGCTTTGTAAAGGAAATAGTAAAATAATAAAATCATTGATTCACAAATCGTAACTTGGAAGATACTCAAAGAGTCACTAAAAAAACTATTATTTTTTAAAAAGTAGAAAAATAAAAGAAAAAGAAACATCAAAAGACTTTGATCCTTTGTATATTAATAGTTTTTAAAGTAATTAAAGTTCACTAAATATATATATATATATATATATATATATATATATATATATATATATATATATATATATATATATATATATATATATATATATATATATATATATATATATATATATATATATATATATATATATTATATATATATATATATATATATATATATATATATATATATATATATATATATATATATATATATATATATATATATATATATATATATATAATATATATATTATATCCTGTCCGGTGGGCAAAGGCCAGAGGTCTATCAATTTCTATCAAGTTGGATACATCAGATCTTGGTTGATAAAGGCCGACGTGTCCAGATACACGGCGATAAAAAGTATGCAAGTCAAAGGAAGTTGGAAAAACAGATAAAAAGAGTGAGTTCCAGGCTTTACCAGTAGAGTATATGTAAGATTGAGCATAGCGGTTAAGTCTGGGGTCGGAGAGTTGGACAGAGAAACGATGAGACTGTGTAGAGAGATGTGTCACCCGAGCTCTTCTCAATGGAGGAGGTATGTGATGAGAGAGTTCAGAAGAGCAGTGTCCGTTGTAACAGCGATAATATAGAGAGAGTGACGCAACAATTGTACGGGCAGAAAGAGATTGGAGAGAGTTAGTAAAAGCAGGAGAGTTGATGAGACGAAAAGCCCTAGACTCCACCTTCTCAAGGAGAGCTATACGAGTGAAACCACTCCAGAAATTTGAAGTATGCCCCACACAGGGGCGAACAACACTCTTATAAAGAGCAAGCAACTGGAGTGGAATGAGGAAATACCCACCCTCTTATAAGCTTATTTAGAAAGAGAAGTAATGAGATCTTTCCAAGAAAGATGACGAGAAAAAGATACACCAAGATTATTATGACAGATGAAGGTTTGAGTTGAGTGTTTTCGAAAAAGATGTCATAGTTGTGTGGAAGGTTATGTCGAGTTGAAAGATGGAGGAATTAGAGTTTTTGAGGTAATGAAAAAGACCACTTTTTCTTTGCCCCAATTTAAATTACGAGAAAGATTAGAAGTCAGTTGCTCGAAGGTCACACTTCTTGCATCAAATAACTAATGCTGAGAGGGGTATCTTTCAAACTGAAAGGAGTAGCGAAGGGTGGAGTAACCAGCATAACAATGGATAGATGATGAAATAATAGAGATAGAAGGTCAGTAATGAAAAGTAGAAAAAGTGTTGGAGATAGGACATATCCCTGAGGAACACCACTATTTATAGATTTTTAGGAAGAACGGTGGACGTCTACGACAGCTGTTATAGAACGACCAGAAAGAAAATAAGAGAGAATGATAGATTCCGAAATAGGGAAGTTTAGAAACCAAAGATTTGTGTCAAACTCTATCGAAGACTTTCGATATTTCTAGCGCCACAGTGAAAGATTCACCGAAATGCCAAAGAACGGATTAACGACAAAACCAAAAGGACAACAGAAAAGAGAAGCTATTTCCTACCACAAAATATTTAAAGTAAATCCAAATTGTATAATTTAAACACAGCACGAAAGCATTAACTTTTGAATGATATGAAATGTTTCAAAGAATAATTCACTAACCGAACTATTCGGCTTTGTAAAGGAAATAGTAAAATAATAAAATCATTGGATTCACAAATCCCTTATCAGAGATAAGGAAAAAAAGATCACCAGCAGAGTGTTCTTTACGAAAGCCGTGCTGGCGATCAGGGATTAGATTTGAAAAATGGAAGTTTTTCCAAATCTTACTATTTAGGATTGATTCGAAAACTAAAGAAAGAATGGAGGTTAAAGAAATATGTCGATAGTTATAGTGTTGAGATGGGTCCCTGATGCTGAATGAACGCGAGTTTCCAGCAAGAAGGGAAGGTTGATGTGGAAAGATACAGACGAAATAGTTAACCAAGTCAGTGTGCAAGTTCAGAAGTACAAGTTTTGAGAACCGCAGGGGGAATACCGTTAGGGCAGTACACCTTCTTAGTATTAAGCTCAGAGAGAGCAGAAATGACATCTTTAGAAGAATTTATAATTTTAGGCATAAATTACTTGGAGGCGGTTGAAGGAGGAGGAATAACTCAAAATCATCTAAGGTAGAGTTAAAGACAAAAGTTTGGATGAGGAGTTCAGCTTTAGTAGAAGGTAAAACAGGTATTGTGCCTTCAAAATATAAAGAGGAGGGAAAGAGGAAAAAGCACAATTAGAGTTGACATTTTTTGCAAATTGTCAGAAAGAGAGAGAGAAAAAGGAGCGAATAAATATATATATATATATATATATATATATATATATATATATATATATATATATATATATATATATATATATATATATATATATATATATATATATATATATATATATATATATATATATATATATATATATATATATATATATATATATATTATATATATTATATATATATAATATATATAATATATTAAAAGCAATATAATCTCACTCGCATTCTAAGATTTTATTAAAAAAAAAAAAAAAATAAAAAAAATGATAAAGAGTAAATGAAATTAAGAATATTTTAACTAAATATGTTATGTAAAGGTTAATAAATATATTAATATTTATATATAATATTATTATTTATAATATATATATATATATATATATATATATATATATATATATATATATATATATATATATATATATATATATATATATATATATATATATATATATATATATATATATATGTAACCGTTCAAATTTTGAAAACCAACTAGAATTAAAAAGTACGTGTAATATAAATGACTGTTATTAAAGAAAGTTTGTTTAAAGATAAAGTCTTGCCCTTCCGGCGCTCTAAATTGTGTATTGTAATATAATTTATTTATTATTTTTATATGTTGTGCTATATATTTTTTCATTGTGTACTAATTTTCGTTTAAATTATTTTAACAGAAATTGGTCAACAGTTTTTGATAAACAGTTTTTGATAAACAGTTTTTGATAAATAGTTTTTGGTCAACAAATTTTTGAAAATATTTTTGCAACAGTCTTTAATTAAAATTTTTGCAACAATCTTTAATTATCATTTTTCAATAGTCTTTGATTAACTCTTTGATTAAATTTTTTATTGACAATGATGCCTGTGATGATCAATATTTGAACTATAATTACTTCGTCAACTGTTTTGGAGTACTATGTAATGATACCTGTGATGATCAATATTTGAACTATAATTACTTCGTCAACTGTTTTGGAGTACTATAATTAATGAACTTACTCAACAAAACTTGCAAGACTTCTATCGATAAGCCGAAAGAAAAAGGTACTAAACAAAACCTTTATCTACTAGATTTATTACTAGAAGAATATCTATGAAAACCGCCTAAAAGGATACTATAAATTTAAGTATATATTTGGTTTATTACATTTAAGATGTATAGTAAATTATTTGCAAAGGGTAATTCAATTGAGTGTTAACTTAAAGTTTAAATTTATTCAAGTCAAGTAAAAATTTTGTAAATAAAGTATTAGGTGATAATTTTTCTTTTTCCCCCAGTTGTTGAAAGAGCCTGTAACGAACTCGTAAGCCTTAGTAGTTACTTTATCTAACTTTTAAACAAAAAATTGGTCAAACATTTTGTACGTAATAAGTGTGATATTGTGGGTAATTGGATCGCTCACAATATTGGAGGTCCCACCGAGACTCCTCTTTCACTGGGGTGTTAGTTATCACTTATATTTTGATGCTTTGTTAATTTAAAATGTATGTAACTGATAATTTGCAATTGGTTTAAAAATTTATCTAATTATTTATTTATGCATATTTGTATTTAAAATATATAAGTATCTAATTTGTCTATTTATTTATTATTTTAAAAGGTAAAGAAAAAATGACTAGTGAAAGGATTCAGGAAGTTCATGAATTAGAAACCGATGTAATGCCGGAGGAAG
>SEYY01022776.1:0-32330 GCA_009176605.1 Armadillidium nasatum | reverse complement strand
TGTCAAGTAGAAATAAGGTACTTGTGCCAAAGATCTTGGTCGTAATTGTAAGTTGCGAACTGGATATGGCACAGATATCAGCCCGCTCTTCTAGTTTTCCGATGGGGCAGGTGAAGAAGATCTTGAAGGTGGCCTAGAATTTGGGAGGATATTTAGTCCTGTTTTGTTAGGCCATTTGCACCATTTCTTGCAAGACTTTGAATCTGGGCCGTAGAAGATATGACCTCTACAAATTTGGGGTCTTTGATTCTGATGGAAAGGCTTGAGGCCAACTGAAGTGTTGTTTGTAGGTCTCGGAGATCTTGTTGAGGGAGAAGCTACTGCAGATGATGGTGGTGATACGGCCATGACTGTAGTAGGATGGTCCATAATTAGTAAGTCATTGGCAAGTTCTCCGAGTTGTTGAAGCGTGAGGGTAGTGTGGGAAGCTAATACAGTTCGTACGTTGAGGGGAAGAGTTTTCAAAAACTGCATTCTCACAATGTCTTCTCCAATTTTAATTTGCCGGCCTGTCTGAGCATGTCCAGTAAATAGATAGAGGGCTTGCCACTGTAAGTTTGCTTGGACATAAGATCGTTAAAAAGTTCCAGTTTTGACTTCTCAAAAGTGGTAGTAACTGCCTTTTTTTAAGCGATCATAGTCCTCTGCTTCCAGCTCTGGTTGTGGAATTCTGTCCAGTACTTCAGTAGGGAGTTGAGATAAAGCGTGGAAGTACTTGGTTCTTGTCACTGATATCCTTGCCAGATGAAATTGGGCTTCCAGGACTCGAAACCATGTTGGCACGGAGGTTTCAGAGAAAGTGGGCGGCTTTATTTTCACAGAAGAGATGACTCCCTCTCCTGCTCCTTCTGGAGGGTTTTGGGTACTCGGGTCCATAGTCTAGTTGTCCAGAAAATCTGGAAACACTATAGGGTCACCAATTTTATAGCGACCTAGTTATCTCTGGCCTGACCAATATATGGTCCAGGAGGTCGCTACACTTTGTTGTAGCGCAGGGGAATCGATCAGGAGGCTGGGTGTTTTCTAAGTCCCCTTGTGGAATGCCGACTGGTAGTCGTGTGGTAGCCACCACTTCTCTTCAAGCCCGCGGACCGTCCGTAGCCTTGGATGGAAGGCTACTTCAAAGGAGGAACCACAGTCGAGGGCAAATAGTTTGCCAAACTGGGTCTCCTTTCTGGAGCAGAGGCGTTGGAACTTCTTCTTCCGCTGCTGTGGGAACGGCTGCTTCTTGCCTCTGCTTTGGACGTCTTCTTCTGCTGCTGTGGGAACGGCTGCTTCTTGCCTCTGCTTTGGACGCCTTCTTCTGGACGGTGCGGCTTCTTCTTCGGCTTCTTGGGCTAAAGTGAATGTAACAATATTTGCTAACGACCTTTTGAAATTATCTCTAAATGGTAAGGATCAATTAACAAATGATTAGTTTTTTCACTTTATTGGTTTCTTCATTTTTAACAAAAATTGCTTACAAAGTCATTATTATAAAAATTCTACAAATTAATATTGAAATAACATACAAAATTTTATTTATTTTAATTCTAAAGAATTATTTAATAATATATTTTATAGTACAAAAAAAGATACATTAAAATCGAATTTTTGAACAATAACATTTTTTTATTGAAAATTTAATATAAAATTATATAAAAAAGAAATATTTTACACTTAATAATAACAATTTAAAATTGTTTTCCCTTCAAGTGTTTTTCGCGCGCAAAAGCGGTTTGCGCGCGAAAGCCGAGTAAAAATGGAGGGAACGTGCTTCAAGGATTTGTTTACAACGTGGATTACAATTTGAGATGGAATTATACATAATATAAACTACATTTTATATGTTTTATTTTTTTAATTAATATTTTATATTTTTATACATAATTAATAATTATTTTTATAACAAAAAGGACTTTATTTTTAATTATTAATTAGTTTTAAAGGTTTCGTAAACGCGAACAACATACGTATAAACAAGTTATGCATAAAATATAAATTTTCTGTTTTCGTTTATTGAAAACCTTTCTATTATTTTTTGGGTAACTTAAACGTTCACTATATATATATATATATATATATATATATATATATATATATATATATATATATATATATATATATATATATATATATATATATATATATATAATATATATATATATATATCTGTTTTCTTATTTTTTCATTCTATGTAATAGATGTATTATTATTACTGTTACCATCCTATTAATAATAATAATTATTATTATTATTATTATTATTATTATTATTATTATTATTATTATTATTATTTCATTATTATTATTATTATTATTATTATTATTATTATTATTATTATTATTATTATTATTATTATTATTATATATATATTATTATATATATATATAATATATATTATATTATATATATATATATATATATATATATATATATATATATATATATATATATATATATATATATATATATATATATATATATATATATATATATATATATATATATATATATATATGAACGTCAGGAAGGCCAGTGGCCCGGATGGCATTCCCCCTCGTGTTCTGAGGGAGTGTGCTTCCGAGTTGGCCCCTGTCCTCGTTCAGCTCTACTCTCTATGCCTTAATACTAAAACTTTTCCTCTATGCTGGAAGCGTGCGTTGGTTCAGCCGATCCCGAAAAAAGGTAGCCATTCTGACCCTTCTAACTATCGACCTATAGCTCTCACTTGTGTTCTATCTAAAATTTTTGAAACTCTCCTCAACTCTCATTTCCTGGATCATTTGGAATCTCATTCTCTTCTCTCTGATTACCAGTATGGCTTTCGTCGCTCGAGGTCAACTGGTGACATACTTTCCTATCTTACTAATCTATGGTCTTCTGCCCTTAGGGACTTCGGGGAGTCTTGTGTGGTGGCGCTTGACATATCCAAGGCTTTCGACCGGGTATGGCATGCGTCACTACTCTCTAAGCTCCCTTCCTTTGGGTTTCCTCCTTCCCTTTGCTTACTCTTGTCTAGTTTTCTCTCAGATCGTTCCATTTCGGCAGTTGTAGATGGAGCGACCTCTTCCTCCTTTTCTGTCAACTGTGGTGTTCCTCAGGGTTCTGTTTTATCTCCAACCTTATTCTTACTTTTCATTAACGATCTTCTCCAACTGCACTTCTAACTCTGTTCACTCTTATGCTGATGATTCAACTCTGCATTCTTCTACTCATTTCAAATCTGCTCCCTCTTTTGCTTCTAGACTTGCTTCTCGTCTTCAACTTTCCGATTCTATTCTTGCCGATCTGGATGGAATTTCCCGGTGGGGACATAGCAACCTTGTGAAATTCAACTCTTTAAAAACTCAACTTCTTTATATCTCCCTCTCAAAAACACCTCCTAACTTTCCTATCCTCTTCGATGGCTCTCCCGTCTCACCTGTAAATAACATTAACATTCTTGGTCTAAACATAAACAACAAACTGTCTTGGAAACCACATATCACAATGGTTGCTAAAGCTGCCTCTAAGAAGCTGGGAGTTCTGTTCAGGTTGCGAGAGTTTTTTTCTTCTGAGCAGTTACTCCAGATATATAAGGGTCTTATTCGCCCTTGTATGGAGTACTGTTCTCACATTTGGGGGGCTCTGGCTCCTCCTCTCTTCTGGATAGGGTTGAGTCAAAAGCTATGAGATTAATAAACTGTCCCCTACTTTCAAACTCTCTTGACCCTCTGTCTCTGCGACGTGACGTTGGCGCGCTATCTCTTTTCTACAGGTACTACAATGGCAGGTGCTAGAGGGAATTGGCCTCACGCATTCCTCCACCGTTGCGTCGTCCTCGTTGCACGAGGGGTGCCCTGCTTTCACACCAATTTTGTGTGGACGTAGGGAATCCCAGGCTAGCCCGTTGTGGTACCTCCTTCTTTCCAGCCACCTCTATTCTGTGGAATTCTCTACCATCTTCCATTTTTCCAACTGTATTTAATCTTCCACTTTTCAAGTCTTCCGTCTGCGCCCACCTGAGGGCTGTGCGTTAGGTGTGTGTGTTTGTGTGAGTTTGTCCTTGTGTGTGTGCCCCCTCCTTGAAAAGGGCTATGCCCGTGAGTGGTGGCGTTTTGATATATATATATATATATATATATATATATATATATATATATATATATATATATATATATATATATATATATATATATATATATATATATATATATATATATATATATATATATATATATATATATATATATATATATATATATATATTATATATATATATATATCAAATTTTATTCTTTAAATTTTTATTTTTAACATTTGTATTTTGTCCATGGTGAATGATCACAATGCATATTCTTGTGCGCTATTGCGGGATAGTGTCAGGGATGTGGGTTGTGCCATTCATGAGGATATATTTTTATTTTACCTATCGTTTTGCAGATAGGGTTCCTGCTTTTAATTACTTGTCGTGCAAACCAGAATCAATTTATTTTGTAAAATAAAGAACAAAACCCAGCCTTCCTTTTTTTTACCTCCACTTACCATCTAAGGGCCCGCCACAGGCAACTAAAATCTCTATGGAGTACTAGACGCTGTATACAGTGATAATGCACGTTCCTTTATTCAAGGAGTGAATTCATTTAAGTCATTTGTGGTTTCAGAGAATGGAAAGGAGTTTCTTCGTAAAAATCAGATAAAACATCATCGAGTACCACTTTACAGTCCGTGGACTGCTAGCCTGTGGAAGAGAATGGTGAAAGTTTGTAAAAGCTGTCTCATGAAGACAATTTGAAGATCTGTCTAATATAAGAAATTAGAGGTGCACAAATCCACTCTATTTGTCTCTTCCTGAGAAACTAAAATGTTTCTCAAAAAGGAGCAATCTATTTGACTCAACGGAAGTTTATTTCTCAATTTTCTTGCTTTAAGAAGTTGTTCTTCTTCCTGTTTAAACTAAAATCTGTTCTTTATATTGCATTTACAGAGATGCTCCTTTGAAGATACGAGTTGATATTTTCTGCAAATTTTGGAGAGATTACCCACGACTAATTTCGGCTAATTTAAAAATTAATCTCCTATAAATTCTGCAAATAAACCATCATTTTTAAAATTAACTCTTCCTTTAAATTCCTAAATTTAATCATATATATATATATATATATATATATATTATATATATATATATATATATATATTATATATATATATATATATATATATATATATATAATATATATATATATATATATATCCATTAATATTAATTTAAATAATAATTTCCATCTTTTATTTTTATTTAGTTAATTACTAATTTTTTTAAGTGATTCTGCAAAAACATGCCTTAATGTGCACACCGGAAGTTCAATATGGCGTCTTTAGGTACAGTTTTGTAAATAAAGAAAAGTAGATTTTGGGCCTAGCTCATTGGGACCCACGAAAACATGCAAAAACCAATAACGTAAAAATTTTAATGAGTATCCACGTTTAAATTAAAAGGAAAAATGCGTATATTTCATGCAAACAGAAGCTTTGCATTATTTTTTATTGTAATTATGATAGAAAGGTGGCATGAAACAGCTGCGTAAGGCTTAAAAGGATATATTAACATGATTTCAAACGTTTAGTCATTTACAGTTTTACAAAATAAAACTCCGGAAATAAGCAACTTACAAAGGCGTATGCCCAAAAGACTTAAATTTTATTAATTAACAAAATTAGGCTAATTATTCGTTCGTCTGTATTTGTTTCTGGTTTGCTTGTATGGGTTACCTCAAGTTTCTAAGCCCAATTTCGTTTCACAATCTTAGAGTTCTATGAAAGTCACTGCTAGGACAACTTTGTACTAAATACCTTGACATAGGCTATGTATTTTAAAGTATAAGCCTTTTTAAAACCTATGACTGCTGAATAAGAAAAATATATGAAAATAGAGATGAGCCAAAAGCTGCTATCTAGACTGTGCCTGTTTAAAAAAAGTTACTAAAGTTGGCATTCCCCATGAATGGCTCATCACATACCCAATTTTCCCCATACAAATAATCAAGCCAATCATACAATTTCCCATGCAATATGCAATTTATCAAGCCATTTTTCTCTAAACACATTCATATTTTATATTACAAAGGACTTAAAAATACTCATTAAAAGCAGAGTCAGTCATACTATACCTTGATCATTTGTATATTGATTCAACCTTTTCTTAAAAGTTAATTGAGTTACTATCAATAATATACCTTGTGGTAAATCATTCCAGAAATTAATTACTCTATTGCTGAAAAAATACCTTATCTAGATGTTGTACCTTGTTTATTTTTTTGGGTAATACTTTAGTAACTTGGGCCCTAAATATTTTTTTTCTACTCAGCCTAACTATAAAAATGAAATATTATTTTTTTTTATGGTTAATCAACAAAGAATAAATGATTTTGAAAGACAAAAATGGAAAAAACATTTAAAACTAATGAAAATTAATTTTTTTTAATGTCAAAAGATCTTTAAATATGGTGTCACAAATAATGACGTAGTCCTTTAAAAGTTGTCAGTGCTTTCATGTTAATAAGGTTTATATTATATATTTTTTTTTTACTCTCTTTAAACGATTTATATATATATATATATATATATATATATATATATATATATATATATATATATATATATATTATATATATATATAATATATATATATATATATATATAGAGAGAGAGAGAGAGAGAAAAAAAGTAATATAAATAAAAATTTTATTACCACTTGAGTCTGGAGATTAGGGGCAAAGCCCCCCATAGATTGTGTACCATTTATTTATGATTTTATTGCTGTACTGCAATAATGCATGTTATTATTATACAAGATGCAAATGCATGGTACATGAATGTTTATCTATAGGGGCTAGTAGTGATAAAATTCTTATTTATATTCTCTCTCTCTCTCTCTCTCTCTCTCTCTCTCTCTCTCTCTCTCTCTCTCTCTCTCTCTCTCTCTCTCTCTCTCTCTCTCTCTCTCTCTCTCTCTCTCTCTCTCTCTCTCTCTCTCTCTCTCTCTCTCTCTCTCTCTCTCTCTCTCTCTCTCTCTCTCTCTCTCTCTCTCTCTCTCTCTCTCTCTCTCTCTCTCTCTCTCTCTCTCTCTCTCTCTCTCTCTCTCTCTCTCTCTCTCTCTCTCTCTCTCTCTCTCTCTCTCTCTCTCTCTCTCTCTCTCTCTCTCTCTCTCTCTCTCTCAGCTTTAAAATCTTTTAAAATCGTCATAATAGCAACCTGGTCAAAATAAGCAAAGGACAGTTTTACACTTTCGGCAGATGATCTTTGACATTATATTAAAAAAATTTCTTATTAATTAAAATTTTTTTTTCGTGCAAAATCATTTGTCATTCATCGATTAAGCATAAAAAAATATATATAAATTTAATTTTCGTAACTAATCTGAGAAGGAAAAAAATTTGGGCCTGCGTTACTAAAGTATTACTGTTATGGCCCCTGGTGTGCTTACTAGGATCTAGTTAAATAACACATATTTACATCAATCAAAATATTTTGAAAACCCGAATCATATCAACTCTAAGAAATCTATTTTCTACAGATAACATCCCCAGTTCTTTTAACCTATCCTTTTAGCTTGCTTTTAAAACCAAAAATCATTCTTGTTGCTCTTAGCCATACTGTCTCCAGCATATTAATATTTTTCTTAAATAAAGAGCCCAAACCTGTGTACAGTACTTAATCAGTGGTCTGACATAACCATTATAGTGCTTACTGATCACCTACTTACTCTTATAATAATATTGCAGTTTATTATTCCTAGCAATCTGTTAGCTCTATTCATAGGTTCTAAACATTTTTCTGACACTTTCAAATTAGAGCTGGTAATCACACCCAAACTTTTTCTTTACCCATAAACTCAAGCCATTCCTTATATATAAATATATTTTGTAATTGAAATTCTTATTGGCATAGCCTACATAAAGAAATTTACACCTTATTATGGAAATTCATTTGTCACTTTTCAGCCCAACCAAGAAATCTATTTAAATATTATTGAACTATCATACATCCCTCAACATTTTTAACAGGATGGGCCAGCTTAGTATTATCAGCAAACTTAGAAACTAAACATTTTATTCCTTTATCCAAATCATTAATATGGATAAAGAATAAAAGAGGCCCCAGCTTAGAACCTTGAGGAACTCACTCTTTACCAGCTCCCATGTCATCTTATTTAATGGTACACACTGTCTCCTGTCTTTCAACCTCTCCTGTATCCAGTTTTCAAAAATAAAACTTAAAACCACACTGAGTTAATTTGTAAATCAGCCTTTTATGAGGTACCTTATCAAAAGCTTTGCTGAAATCAAGATATACTCTTTCAACTGGTTCACATTTGTTGATGCAGTCAGTAATTTACTCCATAAATTCCAAAACAAATGTCCAACATGATTTACCTTTTCTAAAACAATTTTGAGAGTCTTGTTAATTCTTATTGTCGACTAAATGCTTTTCTATTTGATTGGTTATCACATACCCAAAACATAACTGGTCTGTAGTTTCCAAGATCATCCCTGCTACCTTTTTTATAAATTGGCACCAAATAAGCAATTTTCCGATCCTCTGGCATCTTAATAATTTACCTATTGAATATTAAATATAAACCATTACTACTTTCCTTTAAGATTCTTCCATATGTACCATCAGGACCTGCATATTCATTCATTCATTCATAAAGCTTTATTCAGAAAATGGTGCATTTACAGGTTGAAAGTTTAATAGTAGGTCCTATTCCACAAAATTCAGTAATTATCTTAATAATAATATCGTGACTGTCCACTTCACTGAAAAGGGGCTACTGGGGGAAAACACTGCGGTTTCCTTTGAGCCCCAAAGTTTAATACATATTAATATACGGTATATATAATTATACTTTATTTAATAATTACAGGTTGTGATAGGTTACTTCTAGAGTAACAAAAATAAATGTTAATCATGCAAGTAACAGTAACAAAGGATGTTACTTATGATGTTTACATTGAGAATACTGTTAATAATAATAGCAATGATGATATACTTTAAAGATAATAATAGTAATAAAAATAAAAAAAAAAAAAAAAAAAAAAAAAAAAAAAAAAAAAAAAAAAATAATAATAATAAATTATACTAATAACAATGATTACAATAATAATAATAACAATAGTAATAATAATGATAACAACTAATAATAATTGTAATCTATATTTATAATTGGATTTTCAATAATAGAACAATGGCAGCAACCATGATGGATAATAATAAAAAATAATAGTAATAATAATAATAATAATAATAATAATAATAATAATAATAATAATAATGATAATAACAATAATAGTAATAATAATAATAACAATGATAATATAATCAATATGTTCAAGTAATTATTTAATCTAATGATTTAGAGATGCAATATTTAGGGATCCAAAACTATCTCCACTGATGTAATTGCTTTCAAACCTTTCATGTGTAAATACTGATATAAAATAGGTATTAAAAATATTGTCTAACATTTTATCAGAGCTTTTTCATTTATAGGACCAATCTATCTATCTATCTATCTATTGTTATTATTATTATTATTATTATTATTAAATTTATAAAACCTTAAAAAAATTTTTTCAGATCTTTATTCTTACCAAGTTAATTTCTGATTGTCTTTTTGACCTTATTACTTGATTTAATATATTCCTTATTCTCCTAAATCCATTATATTCCTACAGTCTTTGAATCTCTTGAACTATTTATGCTTATCCCTTATGATCTTATCTCCCTACTCTACAAATAGGGATTTCTATTATTTGCTCTTATGGACTGACTGGGGCCCCAGTCCTGGCTAACCTCAGCCATTTTTACTGACTCTGGCTAAAAATCAGGGAAAACCGGGGTTTGCTTGCCAGGGTGAAAATGGTAAATTATACTTAATGGTGGATTAAATCAAACAAAATATAAGAAAATTAAGATTTTTCTTCTTGCTTTTTCAATATTTTTTTTTCTTTTGATCACTCTTCTGCTAGTGAATGTTCATCCTTGTGTTTTGATTTTAGATACCTCCAAGTCCTCCATAAAGATTTTGTTGAATAATTTTTACTTGGGGCACCCAGAGGTCCTCTTCTAATTTCCTGACTGCAGATGTTACATTTAGCTATTTTGAGCCTATCCTGAAACATTGTAAAGTACTCCCATACTGCTGAAGCTGATCTTTTAGCTATAGTGACTGAAAGTTAAAACAAAATAATTTTTAAATAATGAAGCTAAATGATACAAGTTTGATACACCAATAAAATAGCAATGATATGTATAAATACAGATTATACTGATAATTTTATATCTTACATAATTTCAAACATTAATTTAGTTTTACCTAAGTAAACCTGTTGAATCACTATTGAGAATCAGAAAAAAAAATTCAAAATTTTTTGTAGTTTTTTTAAACTTTTATTAATCAAAATCTTTAATTTTCTGATTTTTTTTTGTGGAGAAAATGCATATAATCATTAATTTAAGTGATTGTTTACTATTTTACTCCTTCCTTATTAAATAAATAAATCTCAATTAAAATTACGATATATATATCTAATTTTTTTTTACAAATTTTAGGCAACCCTAGCCAGAGCCCTAGTCAGTCCCTATTTGCCCTAATTGCTCTATCCAAAAAATATTCTAACTGAATTTTATTCAATATTAATTTGAATGTTTTCCACATTTGAAAACAGTTTTGGTCCTCAAATTCCTTATCCCAGTCAATGGTTTCAAGTATGCTTCTGAATCAATCAAAGTCGGCATTTTTAAAATCAAAAACTTTTACCTTATTTTTTGTTAAATGTAGATTAGTTATTACATTTAAATTTAACTTTATTATATTATGATCACTGTTAACCAAATTTTCTTTAACTGTAAGTCTGTAACATTATTAAATGGTAGAGTTATTAACTCACATTCTTGAGGGTGATAGTTTGATCCTACTTGGGGATTCTAGGTACATACAACTTAGAAAAGTTTCTCTCCTCAAAAAAGGCAATGCCTGTGAGATGTAAACTCTTAATTTAAAAAAAAAAAAAAATTAAATTAATTTAAATT
Source organism: Armadillidium nasatum (assembly GCA_009176605.1). Taxonomy (NCBI): domain Eukaryota; kingdom Metazoa; phylum Arthropoda; class Malacostraca; order Isopoda; family Armadillidiidae; genus Armadillidium; species Armadillidium nasatum. The sequence goes on along the minus strand of SEYY01022776.1, from coordinate 21,272 downwards.
AATTTAAATTAATTTAAAAAAAAAAAAAAAAAAAAAAAAAAAAAAAAATCTTCATTTACAAATATTAGATCTAATAATCCATTGGATCTTGTTGCTTCATCCACTACTTGGCTTAAAAAATTATCAAGTATGCAGTCAATAAATAACAAGCTAGTTTGATCAGTACATGAAAAAGTACTGCAATCAATATCAGGAAAATTTAAATCACATATTCAAATCCTGATCCTGAGAAGGGGATCTATAAAAGGCTCCTATTCTATAAATATATAGTTTACTACCCATAACAATATCATCCCATAAAGACTCAACCTCTGGAACTTTTAAATTCATCTCCTAACAGATTGAATTGTATTTCTAAAATAAAGAGCAATGCCTCCACCTTTCCTACCACTGCACTGGTAAAAGTAAAATTTCAATTTCAAATTCTTGTAATGAATTGCCAAATAGGTTGTCATTTACCCACATCTCAGTGATTTAAATAATATCTAATTTTTCTTCTACTATGCACCCTATTAACTCATCTTTATTTCTAAAACTCCGCATTTGTAAAGAAACAATATTGAACATACTATTTATATTTTTATAAATTTGCCCTTTAGTTTCCCAAATTATATAATTCCAATATTTCCTCTCTGAAAATTTTAACACCTTTTTTACTAAGATGAACTCTTTATTTTTTCTAAACATATTCTTTCTATAAAACTTGTCCCGAAAATCTAGGTACTTTATACCATTGAATTTGAACTGTCCCCTGGAGTATATTTTGCCATTTTAACCCTGGCAAGCAAACCCCAGTTTTACCTGATTTTTAGCCAGAGCTGGGGCTGGGGTTTGACAGGTCCCCAGTCGGTCCATAGTTAGCATCAAAATGATTGAGTATAAAATTTTTTTTGAAGATATTATGCATTTTTTATCTAGAAATTTTTTTTGTATTCAACCATTTTGCTGCTGAGCATGGGAAAAAATAATAATTTGAAATTTTTCCCATGCATAGCAACAAAATGGTTGGATAAATAAAAAAAAAAATTAAATTTTTTTTTTTCAGAGGTTGTACAGTTGGGCAAGTTACACATTTTTTATTTACAAAAACGTTTTTTATACCAACCCATTTTGGTGCTGTGCTCTGGAATTTTTTAAAAAAATTTCTGTGCACAGCATCAAAATTGTTGGATATACAAAAAATTCTGAATAAAAAATGTGTATCTCACCTAACTATATAACCTCAGAAAATTTCGTGAGCTTTGCATAGTTAGAAAAAAGTTATGCCAAAAATATTTTGTATACAAATTTTTTTTTGAAGTTTCATGGTTATAGGGATTTGTGGTAATTCAACTTTTTGTGGTAATTTTTTTTGTGATAATTCAACTTAATTCAACTAACTTTCTTTTGAACAGCTAACATGAAAAGTTAAAGTAAAACAAAATAAATATTGATGATTTAACTAATTTACAGGTCAATTATCAAGTCATTTTGACAAAGGGAATATGCTGAAAAATTTGCATAAATTTTGCTCCCATACATGTCTTTGATTTTTGTCAAATATTTCAGTCCAATTTCTTCAAATTATGTTCTAGATAATCTATAATGTTGGTTTTATTCATTTATATTATTAAAAAGTACTACTGAATTGCAATTTTTAAATATTGTACAGTGGTTAGTTTTCCCAGTTTCATTTTTTATGTCACCTTCAATTTTAAAATTTTAAAAAAAATAGTACTTTGCATATTTCCATATGCATTTTTATATAAAAATATTCAGAAAGGTTCATATTTCTCAAAAAAAATTATAAATATAGTTGTATCATGTAATTCTAACTTTTTGCATCTCCTTAAAGTTAAAATTTTCAAAATTTTGGTTAGTTTTACCCAGTTTAGAATAAATTGAGAAACCAATTGGGAGCTGAAAAAAAGCCTAAAGCTTGTCCTGGTGTACAAAGAATAATGAAATTTAAATTTTGCTCTATTGTAAAATTATTTTGTTGTAAAATTTTAGAGGAATAGGGTAAATGTTTTCATAAATTTTTTGTGTGATAAATTTTATATATATTATTATACTATTAATTCATTTAGTTTTTTAGTTCACTAAGAATTGGATATTTTTTTCTCCATCACAAATATCAAAATCATCATGGCAGTTGTGAATGTGTACCAGTAGGAAGTGTAATTACTTACTAAAGTGTTCATGATATTAATTTGAATTATTTTCTTAAAACTACAAATTTAAATTAAAAACTGGTGAATTTTATTTTCTTATTTTCTATTAGATATTTGATTTTTCATTACCGAACATTGCTTAATAAAAATAAAATCTTAGAGTAATTAAAATTTTGAGTATCATGATTGCCCATAATCTTTAAATATTATTTTTGAAACTATTAGTTGGATTGCATAATATCTATAGTAATTTTGTGTTTAAAAACTTTGATTATTTGTGTTTCTCTTTTAAAGTTTTAAATAAATTTTGAATTTATTTATATAAGCAATTTATTGCTTAGAGACTTGAGCATCTTTCCTGTTCATATAATTAACAAAAATATTACTGAAAACTTGAATCTTTGCAGTTGTTTGAAGATTTTAATAACATAAAATGATAAGATAAAAAAATTCCAGAGCTAATTTGCGAGTCTTTAGTGACAATTTATTTGCCAACTTGCAACTTAAGGTCAACTTAGATGATCTAAAAAAATTTTTCTTGTACTGAAAAAAACTGAACCAAAGTGGGATTTAAAGAATTGCTGAAGCTTATCAGAGTATACAAAGAATTATGAAATTAATTTTAATTTGGGTACTTATTAGTCATTTTATAATAATAATAATAATTAATGTTCAGAGTAAATATAATTGTGAAAGTTATCCACCTTTTATTTAAAGCATGTTTTTGGATACTCAACCATTTTCTTTTAAGTTGGATATCATGTTCTGAGAGGTTAAATAGTTGGATAAATGAAAAATCCTCCAAACAAAAGATATGTCACCCAACTCTTTCTACTCTGAAAATTTTCGGTAGATCCAATGAGGAATTAAGTTATAGCTAATATTCTCGCTATCAGCATGAAATTCCCAAGTTTTTAATTAAGAAAAAAATGTTAATCAACAAACCAGTAACTTTTTTTCCTGATATTATTTAGAAGAGGAATAAAATATATCTATGTAGTTGATTTTTTTTTTTATATTACTAGTTGGCACTCAATTGACAAGACAGATGAAAATTCTCAAAATTAAGGTTTTAGAACTTGCCCAGTAATGTCTTTGCTTTTTATTTGACATATATGTGATGAACTCATAATGAGAAAGCTGTGATTTGAACTAAAATCTTATTTCTGTTTACTTTTAATATTTTATAATTTCTATTACAGTTCTCTCTCTCTACTTTTATGATGATTAAACAGTAATTTTACTTTATATCCAGACTGATTATTTTCAGTGTCAGTTTTTATATTTATCATTTTTATTTCATGTTTTTAGATTGTATAATGTTTATTACTTAAATAATGGATGAAGGAAAAATAGATGTAAATAAAGCTTCTGTTGAGGTTCTTGAGAAACTAAAAGGAGTTGGAAGAGCTAAAGCAGAATCAATTGTTACTACCAGGGAGGTAAGTAACAAACTTAAAAATAATTGAAAATAGTTTATTATAACTATGTATAAGCAAGATCCTTGGAACCCTTTAAGGAATATTTTTTTTAATATTGAAATGTATTTATGATTACTTTAGATTTATAACTTTATACGTAAACCCTCATTTTAAATTCTTCAGTTGCCCATGTGTATATTTTTTAATCATAGTATAAAAAGTTTTGTCTTACAATAGTAATTCTGTAATTAAAATAATTTTGAATATTCAGTGAATATGAAATGTTAATTGTTACTTACCATAAAACTGTTTATCTTAAAATTAATGAAATATTCATATGTAGATGTCTTAATGCTTTTAAAAATTAAATTTTTATAAATATTAATTTTCCTGTGTTTGCTTGTGAGTTAAATTATTACCATTCATATAGGAGTATTTTTTTTAATGGGTAAGTAAGTGATATTATTATTATTATTATTATTATTATTATTATTAGTAGTAGTAGTTTTTAATAATATTGTAATTTATTTATTTTTGCTTTTAATTCAGGGTTTAGGTGTTTTTCAAAACATAGAAGACATCCTTCAGGTCCCTGGTATTGGACGAAATCTTTTAGAACAAAATAGAGATACATTGGTGTGCAGTCTTCCTGATACTCCACCAGTTCCTCAGAGTAATATGTTGCGGCGCAGCCTTCGAAGAAATAATGCTGCAACAAGTGAACAACAACAACAACAACAAAGATCTAAAGCCGAATCTAATGGGATCAAAAGTAGAAATTTTGCCAGTGGGGGAAGTAGTTCATTTGGGGGTAGGAGTTCTAGGAGTGCCAAAGTTAATGAGATGGACTCTGAAAAAAAGGATGACCGAACTCTAAATATTGAAGAGGAAGGTCATATTGACGAAGATGAAGTAGATAGCAGGCAAGAGTCCCAGTGTAGTGGTAACCTTAAAGACATAATGTTAGTTTTTCAACGTAGTGGTAATAATAGTAATAGCACTAATAGCACTAAATCTAATACAAATTATAACAGAGGTCGTTTTAGATGTGATAATTTAGGAAGTGATACTCCTCACGAAGAAGGTGCTTCTGAGGGAGATGCCTCTCACGAAGAAGGAATATCATCAGAAACACCATTAGATGTCCCATTATCTCCAATGAGGATTACAGATGATGGAGACATGGAAGTTGAAAATGAGGAGGAAGAAACGGAAGAATGTTTTGATAACAAAATTGTAGCAATTTCTTCTGTTGAAGAGGAGGAAGATATGTTGGATGTCAGTGATGACAGAAAGGCATCTAAAAATATTCCAGATAAGAAGCAGGTATTTTATCAATCTTGTCTTAATCCTTAAAATGTCAATTGTCAAACTAAATTTTTTTTGTGTTCCTGGTAATAATAGTTCCAAGTTGAATTTTATTTAAGAGAAGGTTTTAAGTAAATGGGAATATATCAATATTACTATATTGTCTATATATATATATATATATATATATATATATATATATATATATATATATATATATATATATATATATATATATATATATATATATATATATATATATTATATATATATATATATATATATATTATTTTTTTTAAATTTTTAGACCATAAATTGAAATTTAGTCAAGAAAGTGTTACTGATATTCCAAATGGCCATGAAAATTAGAATTAATAGTTTGTTTAGAAAGCCAATGGTCAATACTTATATAAACCAATGATTCACATGTATTAAAGCGATAATTTACTATAAATTGATTGGAAGACAAATGAGATGGTGCATGACACTACTCTCTCTTACATTTTCTTAACTTTGTATATTTTGTCTCTTTTATCCAAGAGCAAAGAAAGGTGATTAAAATAATTTTTTTTAAGGAAGGGATGGAAGTTACGGACCCTCATAACTTATGTCCTAAGACTGATATTTTAAGATAAACAATTTTATTATATGGGGGCCCCATTTCCCCCTTGAGGCCAATTGATACAAACTTTTTTATTAAAGTTAAAAATATTCCTGTATCATTTGTGCATAAACGAATGAGATGAAACATTTGGGAATTTTAGTATTTATTGTTATTTTCTTTACATAGTTAAAAAAAAAAAAAAAAAAAAAATGCAAAAATAAAAAAAAAATTTACTGTTTTCGAAATTAGACTTAATGTGTAACTAACTTTCTTAAACAATTAACATTAATTTTCTTAAAATAAAATAATATACATTTAGTCACTTTTAAGCTTCATTTTTCAATAAATAATTAACTTATTTTATAATGAGTATGTTATCTGAATGCCTAGAATTATGCTTGGACTTGACATCATACATAATATGTCATCTTGTTGTATCCAACGCTCATCTTTTTTGACAGGAAAAATGTATTAGGATACCTGTTAAGTGGATGTAGTAAGATTTTAATTTTGTAATCACTAAATTCATGGGACACTCTTCAATAATCCTATCCAGAGTGCTTACCATACATGCATACAACATCTTGTCCTGGAATATATTCAATTTCAGGTACGCTAATTTGTGTCACTTGTATCAGATTCCACTTTACTCATCTTAAACAAAATGGGTGATTGATCATCAGATGTTTATTTCTCTAGGAATAAAATTGTGGAAACCTTTTCTATCCATTTTGTTATGTTTATTCATAGAGATTTTTAAAATTTATTTGGCAAGATGTTTTTATTCAATTCAATTTTAGTTTTTGAAACAAAAAGGCATTCAATATTCTTAATATTAGATTCACAAAAGTTGCAAAATGACTCTAGAATCAAATTGTGGTCTTCCACAAGCTTCTTTTTGCAACTGCTCTTTTAATTGTGCCTCTTATTCCATTACACGCACTTCTCCCATGGGTAGTTGAAAAGAAATTTCATTCTGCTTTCATTTCAAAATCACCCTCATGATATCATAAGTTAATTAAATTGAATCTGTTTTTATATTATGCCTTACAACCATTTGAAAAGTAATGATTTTTTTTTTTATTGTTGAGAAATTTTGCTTTATTATGCTCACAAAACTCTGTGTAAAAGTATACACTGCAGTAGTGGAATGTTCAAGAAAAACACTGATAACACAGTAACTTTTGTGATTAACCTTCGGTCAGTATTCAAGTAATAAATAACTATTGGATGCAGTGTAACCTGATCATTTGCCTAATTAAATATTTGGACAGCATTTTGAACAACAAATGAATAATTTTCAGCAAAATCATATGTATATTTTCTTTTAAGCTATGCAGATTTGCACTTTGAGTCTGCTTTGTAATGAGGGCAAGTTAGATTAAAAATGTTATTTGACAAGCTGTCAATGAACTCATCAATAGGTTTCACAAATGTTTATAGTAGTTTTGTCTGTGCTTACCCATTGACAGTGTTCTATATTTGTCATTCAGATAATACATATTAGAAATTAAATTATCTTTGACACCTGATATACCTGGACACTCTTTACATTGTGCAACATGCAATTCCAATTATTTTTGTCACAAACTGCCTTATTATCAATTGGAATGTGATTTAAATTCTTTTGACCACTTGCAGATACCATTAGCTTGGGATTCAGGTGGAATGTGCAGTTCAAGCACAGACTTTATGGGTTCCTTTTTGTCCAGCTATCATACACCATTTTGGCTTCAAACACGCAAAGGATGAAAATCTAGTAGCATTGTAATAGTTTCCTTAAATTTTAAATAAATTTATCGAAAGTTTTCTAGTATAAGACGTTTTTGAATATGTTCTTTGACACCATCTTTAATTTTAACACTCACACTTTCTGCTTTACCTGGATATATACAACTAATCTCAACATTTTCATAAAAATTCCTGACCGTTTCTACCACTTCTCTGTATTTATATGTTTTCCTTTGGAGTAGTTTGGCACGTTTGGTAGAATACCAAAGCTTGTTAACCAAATATCTTGTTGCTCCAAAGAATGTTTAGGTTTCTTCTTTGCTGTTTGGAGACATTGTAAGCATTTGAAGGCGGCGCTTGTATGAAGTAGAGGCATTAAATTCTTCTTTTAGACTTTTCATCAAGGCATCATACGTACGGAAATGAGAATACTGTTAATGTATATTCATTATGTAATTTCATTATGTTGCAATTTTAATTTAAGAAAAAACGTATATAAAAGCTTTTGTTTTTTTTAATAAAATATTTTGAATATGTTAAAAATATATTCAGGTTATAAATTATAGAGCCTATATTAAAAAACGATATGTGTCTGATTGAACTCCTGAATGCATACTTTTCCATCTTTCTATCCATTTTGCTATTCTTTGACTTTGACGGTCCTGCTTCATCATTAGAGGTTGAAAACACATCTTCCAACTTGCGTGTCAAAGAGATAGATGCCTTTTTTACTTTACTACTGAGTATCTTTGTTTGGACTTCTTCATGGATGCCATCTGCAAAATTATGTACATACTGACTTTGAGAGATTGTTATTTAGTTTACATGTTTCCAAAACATTGATTCATACATGATTCAGAGAGAAGTGTAAATGTGGAAAGATATTTATTTATTTTCAGACCAGCCTAATTTGTTATTTTCAGTAAAATCTTACGAAATTTGACTGGTGTAACTCCAAGCTCAGGAAACACCGTTTGAACATGTTCTGCTTCATTATCAAATACTTTTTTTCTTCTGAAACAGTTACTGATTTTTTTTATCAGATGAATGCAAGAAGACCAAACTCTGTCACTGTTCTAAATTCTTTCGAATGGGATGTGTGTTTTATGACCTTATGATCATAATATGGATTGCAACAGCATTTGTAAGTTGGCAATACTATTTGAAGTTTTTCATGCAGGAAAAAAAATTGTTAATTAAAAATCATAAAACAATATTTTAACATTGTTTGGTAAGTCCATGTTACTTAAAGTAACAAATTCACAAGTGTTTTATTTCAAACTTTTACGCACAACTGATAAAGGAACATTTTATACATCAATAAAAATATGTAGTGATTGGCCTCAAAGGGGAGAAGAGCCCCTCAATATTAACATTTTGTTTAACTTTTAAATATCAGTCATAGGTAAAAAAAGTGCTTAGAGTAAGTTCTGTTTATCATGCCATTTTTGCACCAAACGTATTTTGTTTCACATCTCTATCACTAAAAGGACCTAAGTTATGATTTATCAAACAAGTTAAATTTTTGGAACCTCAAATTTCTGGGGTGTCGTAACTTGGCTCCCTCAAAAAAAAAAAAAAATTTTTTATTTTTTTTTTTTTTTTTTTTATTTTTTTTTTGTTTAACCATCTTTCATTTGTTTTTACAAAGTTTGAGCTGAATCTAAGACATTGTGTCAGAATTTTTTTTTTTTTTTTTTTGTATGATTTGTCCAGGAATGCATTTATATTATTGTGTATATTTATTGATTTTTCATGGTTATTTGTCAACTTAATGATCATAATCTAGTTCAACTTTTTAAACGTTAGACAGTGAAAGCCATTGTAAACTAATTAAATACTTCTGACAAATATATTACTCATTTAGAGAGTTCAAATGGTAATGTTGAAATAGAACTTTTTAGCTCTTTATTTAAAAAAAAATTTTCTTTTGACATATTTTCACTCTTTAAAATAATATATATCTATATGATGAGTTGACTGTACACTGAATATCTACAAAAGCCTAAAATACAGAGAAAGGTCATAAAGGTTACATTAGAACAATTAGTTTAAGATTTTTTTCCAATTTTTAAAAACTTGATGTAACTTTCTGAAACTGACTTTAAGGAAGTAAAAATTCATTTATTTTGAGTTTACAAATAATGATTTATTTTATATTTTTCATGTTATCATCATTTGTGTCTAAAGAATTTTTTAATTTTCTTGTTGCAGAACAAAAGGAAATCCGAAGTGTGTTCAGACGTTAAGGGGACTTGCCCTGTCAAGAAATCCTGTAAGGCTGTGGATAATAGGCAAGTTACACATTATTATTATTATTATTATTATTATTATTATTATTATTATTATTGTAGAATTCTATCTGTTGGAGAGAAGTTATAACTACTACTAAAAAAAAAAAAAAAAAAATAAATAAATAAATGAATATGCTTAAAAGTAGGAGTTTAAAACTGAAGCGAGTTGAAAATTGTTTGATAATAGTTCATTTTGTTTTGTGAGATAACAGAAGTATTTATTAATTAATGAAGTTACTTCAGAAAAGTAAAGAGACAAACTGAGGAAATTATACGCTGATTGGAAAGAGAAGATTTATTTAAGAGTGATATGAAAAAAATGAAACTCATTTTGACAAATAAGTGAGTAGGTATTAATTAAAAAAAATTTTTATTTAAAAAAAAAAAAAAAAAAAAAAAAAGGACTTTTCTAGGTAGTGGAGTATTGAATTTTTTTGGAATCAAGTACTTCATTTAAGTACTCTTTGAAAGTAGTGATGGAAAAGTTTCAGTACTTATTTATTAATGAAAACATTTATCATAGGAAAATATATAAAAAATTTTGCTGATTAAAAGGAGCATTAGAGAATTTAGTGCATGCCAGAGTTGTTGTTTGATAGGATAAGGAGGATGTGAGATGTGTGTGTGTGTGTGTCATGTCATTTAAACATTTTGATTGTGAATAGTTTGGTGAGGAAATCTTTTAGATTTGGAAAAGGAGCTCTTTTGATAGTGTCAGAAATTGTTATCAATTGATTTTTTTTTTTTTTTTTTTTTTTTTTTTTTATAAAAAGTAAAAATTTATTGGCAGATTCGGTGAAAATTTTCCCATTATAGAATTTGAATAGATATTTGAGGAAATAACTAAAAATTTATATAGTGGAAGTAATTTAAGTGAGAGTTTAAACTGTAAGAGGTCGTATTGTAGGATAGGTAAATCGCACCATATAAAGGATAATATTTAAATGTGGTCTTAAGAACATTAAGAGAAAAAGAAATTTTATCAAAATGTGATCGGAAGCATTACTTTGGTGACATCATTTTGAGTGTATTGTGTAGATGCAAAAAGTAGAGAATGGTAAGAATTTCTTAAATGATAGATTGGGTGAATAAGAGGAATTAGTCGATAATCCTTGAAAAGGTTTGGTTTGAAACACAAGTTTAAAAAATAGAACAAATAATTATATTATAAAGAACATTGTATATTTCACAGAAGAAGCAAAACGGAGATTACTGATTCGAGGACAGGAAATAAGGCAAAAAGAAGATGTAGATTGAGATATTTTAATTGGTACCATACAGTAGAGTTAATGAAGAATGGTTGGATGAGATGATGTTTGGTGCCAGAAAATATTCGTCATGCAATAATAATAATAATAATAATAATAATAATAATAATAATAATAATAATAATAATAAAATAAGTCTTTTGATTCTTCATTCAACTAATTTATTTTATTTTTGCAGTGATAGTTGTGAGAGGATAAAATCATCAAGTCACATTAGCCATAAATTTTCCCCTCCAGCTGGGTTGAGAGCCTGGCTTTCAAAGTATCAGTCATGGAACCAGTCACAGAAATTATTTGCCTTAGATTCCCTCATCGATATATGCGACCTTAGTCAGGTGATTTAAATTATTATTATCTTCATTTATGATTTGTGCACATTCATATACCTTGAATGGGTATTTGCAAAAAGTCTTATTAGTTTCTTTTGGGTTCATTTTAATTCACAGCCCACCCCAAGAGATAAATTCAAAACCTTTAAACTTGCACCTAGCTTTAAAAAGGCCGGTAATATTTGTATTAACATTTAATAATACCACTGTTTCATTTGATGGTGAAATTACTTTAATAATAATTAAAAAAGATCAGTGATTGACAGTGTAAAAAAAGAAAATTTCACTAACGCAAACACAGGATTGATGTAATACTCTTTCTGTTGGTTTTGCCACTCCCAACTTCCCCTTTTAATTCATAATATGGTGGGTTGTAGTGCAATTACATTCTCAAGAGCTAGTTCTTCCTGCTTTACAAAACGTGCCCTTTGAAGACTCATCTTTCATAAATTTTATCAGAATCTCCAATTTCCCGCTCAGGTCTTTTATACCATTCAACAAAAATTAAACCTTCTATATAAGATGCAGCACACATGAGTTAGAGTATTAGTTGCTTTAAGTTTAGGTGTTATCCCTGGAAGTCGAATCGATCTCCCACCACTTTTGGCTTCCCAGTGTGCAGTGACCATCTGTATACCATTAAAAAAAATTATTATTATTAATATTTTTATTACTATTATTACTATTACTATTATTATTGTTATTGCATTTTAAACTATAAGGAAAATATATATACTCAGCAAGATATAATTCATATTACTTAATTTAATAAATAATTGTATTAATTGACTAGTCTCTAGTTATTGGTAATCTGGAAAGTCAGCTGAGTAATTATTATTATTATTATTATTATTATTATTATTATTATTATTATTATTATTATTATTATTATTATTATTATTATTATTATTGCTGCTACTATTATTATTATTTTATTTGATTTTAGGTTCGACATATTCACCAGACAATTTTGCCTCAATTCCAAAGAGATTTTATTTCCCTGTTACCTAAAGAACTTGCCCTCTATGTCCTTAGTTTCTTAGAGCCAAAGGACCTATTGAGGGCAGCTCAGACGTGCAAATATTGGAATATTTTGGCGGCTGATAATCTCCTTTGGAGAGAAAAGTGTCGTGAAGCGGGTCTCGAAGATCATTTACTAGTATTGAATCAACGAAGGAAAAAAGGAACATCCGTCAGTCATATGTCACCATTTAAGGTATTGTTATTATTATTTAATTACAAAAAGTGACCTGTAAATCAAGGAAGCCTTTTTATATATGAATTTGTCTAGTTTATTTCATTTGTGGATGTTTGATTTAAGTTCAGTACTGTTACCCTCTTGTGATGTAATAAATTGAGAATTTTCAAACCTGTCGTAATAACTGCTTTTGCTTTAGTAAAAGGAGGGGAGGGAGTTTTTTTTCTTACTATTCTTCAGCAGAATCACGTTATATGTATTTTCATTGTCTTCATACAGATTCCATATAAAAGTATCTTTTATTAATAGTAATTAATCGCCGTTCCCATTGTTTTTTTTTTTTTTGTCAAATATGTTAGAAAACTTGGGTCTTCTAGCAGACCATTTTTCTTTTGGTTACCCCTCAAAACACTTTTGGGATATCTATCTCAGTCCCTTTATGTATCAGAATATTACAAATTTCTTCTCTTTCTAAATTTTGTAATCACCTTCGGGTGTAACTTTTTCTAATTTGATTGCTTCAGATTTTCTTTTTTGATCAATTCAATGTTTAAAATTTAAATTTGTTTTAAAAAATTACAGTAATTATTTGACAGTTTTGTTAATTATTATAATTGGTGATTAAAAATTGCTTGAAATATATATTTGATTGAAAGAATTTATATATATCTTGAATTAGCTTGGTTAGAGTGATATCCTGTTAAGTTTATCATATATCTTTTTTGTTGGTAGTTGTAGTTAATTAATATTTCGAAAAATCACAAATATTGCTTCGGTAGACAAATTTCGTATTTGCTATTCCAAATATTATTATTATTATTATTATTATTATTATTATTATTATTATTATTATTATTTTCAGCTTCATTTACACTTATAGCAATTAGCATATTATTATTAATGTGATAGTCCTTATAGAAAGAGAGTTGAAAAACTTATTGTGTTATTAATCATCATGTAAATGTTCTTTTAAGTGTATTTACAATACATTGTAATTCATCAAAATTTTTATTTAAAATTTTAAGCTTTTTTTTTTTGACTCAAAATTATTTGATGTTTGTATAGAAAAATAAAACCTTAGAACTTAAATGCAAGAACAAATTTTCTTCTTCTTCTTCTTCTTCTTCTTCTTCTTCTTCTTCTTCTTCTTCTTCTTCTTCTTCTTCTTCTTCTTCTTCTTCTTCTTCTTCTTCTTCTTCTTCTTCTTCTTCTTCTTCTTCTTCTTCTTCTTCTTCTTCTTCTTCTTCTTCTATTTATTATTATTCTTTTTTTTTTTGTTTGTTTTCTTGAAGGCGGCTTATATGCGGCAACACCGTATTGAAATGAACTGGCGTTTGAACCCCCTTCGAAGTCCTCGTATTCTTAAAGGTCATGATGATCATGTGATCACGTGTTTACAGTTTTCAGGGAATGTCGTCGTATCTGGGTCCGACGATAACACACTTAAAGTCTGGGATGCCACTACTGGAAAGGTATAGTCTCTCTCTCTCTCTTCATCATCATCATCATCATTATCATAATAATAATAATAATAATAATATTATTATTATTATTATTATTATCATTATACACTCACTTTTTCCCTTTTAATGTCTACACTTGCGATGTTAAGTTGGAGATCGATCTTGTTGACGCTCATCAATATTATTTTTATTCTCTTAAGTTTTTTATTCTATTAAAATACCGTAGTAGATAGTTAACATGAAGCTGATAGCCAACATCTAACTCCCTGCTCTGACTTTTGAAAGTTTACGTTTAGGAAGGACATGCTTACATGATGATATTGTCACATGGTGTGATATATATGATATATATATATATATATATATATATATATATATATATATATATATATATATATATATATATATATATATATATATATATATATATATATATATATATTATATATATATATATATATATATATATATATATATATATATATATATATATATATATATATATATATATATATATATATATATATATATATATATATATATATATATATATATATATATATATATATATATATATATATATATATATATATATATATATATATATATATATATATATATATATATATATATATATATATATATATATATATATATATATATATATATATATATATATATATATATATATATATATATATATATATATATATATATATATATATATATATATATATATATATATATATATATATATATAGGGACCGACCGAAGCTGCTTAAAATTTGTAAAGAGGTCAAAAGCACTGAAATTTTAGGTTAAGAAAATTAGATTTAGTTATAAGGAATGAGTAAAATAGTTAATATTCACTTAAATTAATGATTATATGTATTTTTCAAAAAAAATTGAAAAAAATTACAGATTTTGTATAATAATAATAAAAGTATGAAAAAACTACAAAAATTTTTGATTTTTTTCTGATTCACAATAGTTATTCAACAGGTTTTTAGGTGAGATCCTAAGGTAAAGTTTGAAAAAATGTAAATTATAAAATTATCAATATAACATGCATTTATACATTTATTTTTATTGCTGTGCATCAAATTTGTATCATTTAGCTACATTATTTCAAAATTATTTGGTTATACTTTCAGTCACTATGGCTAATAGATCAGTTTCAGCAGTTTGGGAGTATTTTACAATGTTTCAGGATAGGCTGGAAATAGCTAAATGTAACATGTGCAGACAGAAAATTAGAAGAGGACCTCCTGGTGCACCAAGTAAAAATTTTTCAACCAAATCTTTATTGGGGCATCTAAAATCAAAACACAAAGATGAACATTCACTAGCAGAAGAGGAGCGGTCAAAAGAAACAGAAAATGAAAAAGAAAATATTTAAAAAAAACGAGAAGACAAATCTTAATTTTCTTATATTTTGTTTGATTTAATCCACTATTAAAAAGTATAATTTGCAATTTTAATCCCGGCAGATAAACCCCGGTTTTCTCGTATTATTAACTGGGTCCGAGGTCAGTAAAAATGACCGGGCCCCGGTCTATCCATATATATATATATATATATATATATATATATATATATATATATATATATATATATATATATATATATATATATATATATATATATATATATATATATATATATATATATATATATAAGTGATGGTACCAGTAATCATTATTGACATATTTTTCTCAATCGTCATTGTCAATTTTCTGCCGATTAATTTAAATATAAATACATAAATATCTTTGCTCCGCCCTCTTTTATTAAGAGTAAAAGGTTGTTTAGAAGTGGGAGCCCAATGTACTCTCCAAAACGAAATCAAATTAACACAGAATTTGGAGAAAATTTGTTTCTGCATCACAATTTAAGAACTCTAAACTTAAAGTACTTGAATTTTGCATGTCTATCCATGTTCTCACTAATTTATATTTTTAAAATCAATGTTCTGATGATATACAGGGCATCCCATTTGCTCTCGGCCCAAACATAAGCTTATAGATGTCAAAGTACTAGTCATCAGTTAATAAAAATTGTCACGAAAAAATCTTGGAGTGTGATAATTGTGCCGACATCACAACTACTGTTGAAAGTGATCGACATTAACATCAAGGCATGCCTGTACAAGCTTTTCCATGTTACGGAAGGTTGCCGCGTAATCTCCTTGGAAAAGACCGCCAAATTCCCCTTTTTCCGGAAAAGACCATTCATGTTAACGTTGGACGTGTAGCAAGTGGCGTAATCTCTCATGATTCTACCTCACTTCTCACTCACCATGTTTTATTCGTAGCAAATTTTATTAACTTATGACCAATACTTCGAACCTCAAAAGTGCATATCTGAGTCCCAGAGCGAGTGGAACAGCCTATATTATACTGAATATTAAATTTTACGTGTTTTTATGCATTTGAATACAGAATCAAGAAAGAATATTTAATCTTCCTTATTATAAAGTTATAAAATTTATTAAACTAATGGAAATTTTTAAAATATACTTTTCAATTTCATCATAAAAAATTCCTAATTGTCTCATATATATTATAATATATATAATATATATAATATATATATTATAATTATCCTCCAGTGGGCACAGGCCTACTAATTTCCACCTGAGTTGGGGAAATAGCAATTGTATCAAAGACTATATATATATATATATATATATATATATATATATATATATATATATATATATATATATATATATATATATATATATATATATATATATATATATATATATATATATATATATATATATATATATATATATATATATATATATATATATATATATATATATATATATATATATATATATATATATATATATATATATATATATATATATATATATATATATATATATATATATATATATATATATATATATATATATATATATCCCATTTAGTGCATGAGAACGCTTTCTGGCCACACTGGTGGTGTTTGGTCATCACAAATGTCAGACAATCTAATTGTAAGTGGAAGCACAGATCGAATGCTTCGGGTATGGAATGCCACTACAGGAGACTGCATTCATACGCTTTATGGCCACACTTCCACTGTCCGTTGTCTTCATCTACATGGAAAGAAGTAAGTTATTTTTATTTAATTCATATCAGGGCTGCAGCAGACTTGCTACAATCAGTTGGAATGAAATGTAGAACATCTGCTAGTGTGAAATGCACCCTACTAACTTATAAAGGAATCAAAGTGTAAAATTTAATAATTAGAAGCCTTCTTCTTGTATCTAACATTGCTCTGGCAATTTTTGGATTCCGATATGTAGTTTGTAATGTGGCTAAATGGGTAGAACTTCATGATTTATCCTTTTTGTCTGCTTTTTAGCTTAGCAGTAGTAAATTTCTGACATAGATATTAAGCAAGTTAGTTCATTGCCATTCTTTGCTAATAGTAAACTTTTATTAGAAAGTGATCAACGTACTAAGCGAGAGTTTGTAAGTTTGATTTGATGTTGAATAATATGTTAGATACTTTCGTTTGTTCTTATAAATTTTAAATAATTTTTTGGCCTTTTACTCCACTTTGCATTATTACTCTTTTAATTTTGAAACAAGATATTTTTGCAGCAAATGCCAACTGGCTTGTAAACTTTGAACCTTTACATAGATATCGCTAATAGAAACTTGTGAAATATTTTTTAATATGTTTTTACCTCATTGCAAATTTCAAAATTTCTTTGATGTCATGCATCACAAGTCTTCCTTTTTTTCTTAATATTCTTGGAATTTTCTTATGATCTTTTGAAAGGAACGCATTTTTTTTCTATATTAGCAAGTATATATATATATATATATATATATATATATATATATATATATATATATATATATATATATATATATATATATATATATATATATATATATATATATATATATATATATATATATATATATATATATATATATATATATATATATACAGGATGGAGCGATACTAAAATTTTAACTGATGCCTATACCAATAATTTTAATATCGCCCGATACCTATACCTCTAAATTTACTGAGTACCGATACCAATTTTTTTTTACTGAACTCATGAAGATTGAAACAAGATAGAAAATATTCAATGCTTATAAAATTTAGGTTTCCTGCTAGCAATCTGTAATACAACCTAGTTATTTTGTAGTCACAGTGCTAAACAAAACTATTGATAAGTGATATAGGGTTGGTGCCACCAAGACTTTGCATAAGACTTGCCCTAGTGCGGGGTCTATTTTTTTCATTAATTTCCGCAACATTCGCGGTCTTCAATACAATTTTCATTTTGTTGAACATCATCTCTCTTCTTTTAGACCTAACCTCTTATTTTTGACAGAAACCCAGGTGCTTGAGTGTTCTGAAAGCAAACCATTTTTGTTTCCTCTTAATGTCTCTATCTTCAATTTTCAGCCAAAGGATGAGGTTATGCATATGTGCGCTACGATTTTGTTTACTCTCGTGTCTCTAATCTGGAGTCTTATGAATTTTCCACCTTGTGACGAAAGCTCTCTTGCCTTTCTACGTCTAAATTCATTTGTTCTGTTTATTTATCTCCTAATTTACTGACTATCCTAAATTCTTTGACTATCCAAACTCCAAAACAGAGAACATTTTCTTCTTCTCCTTTCTCAGAAATTATCATATTAGGTGATTTCAATGTTCACCGCCGCCAATGACTTTCCTCTAGTTTTCGTGATACAACCGGTGAAGGTGCCTTTCAATTCTCCTTCCAAAACGACACTGAGTAGTGGGTGCAGCTCCCTACTAGTATGCTTGATCGTCTTGGAGATACCAAAATTCCAGACCTTTTTTTCAAACTTCTACTTATACTGTGAAACTGTATCTTCCTCTGGGTTCTTTCAATCGCTTTCTTATCTCTGTATCCTCTTCTATCTTTTCAAGTCTTCCTCAAGGATTTCGAGGAAAAGTTTGTGCAAAGGCTGATCGAACTTTCATTAGTACTTTGATTTGCTGTTGAATGATTATCTCTTCCATGGGAGGGATTCCTATGCTTGTGCTGAGTGCGTTAAAGAGGTGATTCACTGTTCCACGGAGACTACATTCTATAATCTTTCCTTCTGCTAAACCTTACAAATCTTGGTTAAACTCTTCTCATTCTCTTGCTATTTGCCGTAGGGATGCTGTCTTCAGGAATGCCCGTTGTTTTCAAACTTCAGAAAATCGTGTAATTTATATTTCATCCCGAAATAGTACAAAATATGTTCTTGTTCTTTGTAACACAGCAAAAATTCATTTTTCAATACAAAATGCAAGTAATATTTTTTCCTCTTTCTCTCCACTAATATTTTCTTTCAGCAAAATTGCCGTTTTACCTTCTTCAAAAACTGAACTTTTTGCTCAGACTTTTGCCACTAATTCAACTTTAGATGATTTCAGAGCTATACCTTCTTCAACCTAGTCCCCCCCTCTCCCAATTCATTTATGTCTAAAATTAGAATTTCTTCTAAGAAGTCCATTATCTGCTTTCTCTTAGCTTTACACTAAGAAGGCGTACGGTACTGATGGTATCCTTCTGTGGTTCTCAAAAATTTGAAATTTTTAGCTTGCACCCTGCTTTGGCAAAATATTTCGTCTCTGTCTTTCTACTTCAATCTCCCCTTCACACTGCAAAAGTGCTCTCATTCAGCATATGCTGAAAAAGGGGAACCTCTCCAACATTCAGCTACCATCCCATTTCTTCAACCTCCGTTATTGCTAAAGTTTCTTTATAAGAGTTGAAAGATCTCAAATCTTCTATCTTATCTCTGATCACCAGTATGGTTTTCGCAAAAAAAAAGTTCAATTGGTGATTTTCTTTCCATTCTGTCTGACTCTTGGTCCTCTCTCTTCGGCATTTCAGTAAATATTTTGGTGTCGCTCTAGACATATCGAAAGTCTCTGATAGAGTGTTGCACAAATCTTTGATTTTTAAACTTCTATCTTTCGGAATTTATCCTCTTTGATTTTCTTTCCGGTCGTTCTATAGCAGCTGTTGTAGATTGCCACAGTTCTTCCTTTAAATTTATTAATAGTTGTTCCTCAGGATCTATTCTAACTCAACTTTTTCTGCTTTTTATTAAAGACCTTCTCTCAATTACTTAATCACATATCCACTCCTATGAAAAATGATTCCACCGTTCATTACTCTTTTCCAATTTGAAGGACCCCTCCAACGGCAGTTAATTGACGCAAGAATGATGGCCTTGGTGCAACTAACCTCTAACCTTTCTTGTATTTCAATCTGGGGCAGAGAAAATAAATTTGTTTTCAATGTCTCAAAAATTCAGTTCCTCTCATTTCTCTACTAGACACTACCTTCCTCACAACTATGACATTTTCGAAAACACCCAACTTAAACCTTCGTCCGTCCTTAATTTTCTCGGTGTTTCATTTTTCGTCATCTTTCTTAGGAGGAACACATTATTTCTCTTTCTAAACAAGCCTCCAAGAGGTTGGGTGTTCTGAGGCGCCTTCGTAATTTTTTTACACCACCCGAGTTGCTTGCTCTTTATAGGGATGTTGCTCGCCTCTTTTATGAAGTATGCGTCACACATCTGGGATGGTTCACTCATACAGCTTTCCTTGAAAAGTTGGAGTCGAGTGATTTTCGTCCTAACTTACGCTATCTCCAATTCTCTCTAGTCAGTTTCTGCCATTCCAATTGTTGTGTCATTTTCTCTATATTTTCTCTACTACAACGGACACTGCTGTTCTGAAGTCTCTCTTCGCATAACTTCTCCACTAAGAAAGACTCGAGCTACACACTTTTCTACACAGTCTCTACCTTTCTCAGTCCAGCTCTTTAACAAAAGAAATAACAGGTATGCTCAATTTTACATGTATTCAACTGGTAAAATCTGGAACACACTTCCTCTTCATCTATTTTCCCAACTTCCTTTGACTTGCACACTTTCAAACGCCGTGTATCGAGATTTCGGCCATTAACTGTCTATAATTCTGACTTCCCTCCAACTCTGGTCTCTGGTGGAATTTGATCAGGTTTCTGGTATTTCCCTAACTCAGATAGAATTTGGTTGGGTTTCTGGCCTTTGTCCACCAGAGGATATATATATATATATATATATATATATATATATATATATATATATATATATATATATATATATATATAATATATATATATATATTATATATATATATTATATATATATGGGTGACAGGACTAGCAACCTGACCCTATAATAATTCTTACTGCTTGTAAACTCCAGGATCAGCATAGGAAACACAGCGCCGAGAAGCATGATCTTCTTTAGAGGTTGAGAATGTGTTTTAGAGGTTTATCAGTGTTTCATAACTTTTTTTTTGGAGGAGCGCCCACTTGAATCCCCAATTTATTTCACCTCCACCTCCCATTGAAATTGAACTTTGAATACCAATGTAAACCACTATAAAGTACAAATAAATTTTTAAAATCTAACATAAAAAACAAAAATATTTTTATTTGTT
>SEYY01022775.1:30000-32500 GCA_009176605.1 Armadillidium nasatum | reverse complement strand
TTGTAGTTATCAAAATGATAGCGGACTTGGCAGCCAGAATAAAATATGAGTAAATGACAGGGAATGTAAAAGAAACTGGAATATCGTCTTTTAAACTAAAAAATAAAAATTTTCAAGAATTATTAATTCTATATATATATATATATATATATATAATAATATATATATTATATATTATATATAATATATATATATATATATATAATACTATATATATAATATATATATTATATAATATAATATATATATATATATATATATATATTATATATATATATATATAATAATTATATATATTATTATATATTATATATCATTATATATAATTATATATATAATAATATTATTATATAATATATATATATTTTATATATATATATTATATATATTTATATTATATATATATATATTTAATAATAATATATATATGTATACATTTATATATAATTGTTTGTTTCTCCATAGAAGAAACAAATTCAAATAATTAAAACCTTTAATTTTAAAAATAAATTATAGCTTTAATAATAATAATAAATTAAGATTTTTCTAGAATAAATAATAAATTAATGAACGGAATCCAAATGGGTTCAGTTAATTTCGTGAATGATTTTTTAACGCTCATTTGACAGAGAAAGTGAAGCGGTGATTATTACAACATTGATATATTTTAACTATTCTGAAAAGTCTTTTCCTCTAAGGATAGGGTCCAATGTTTTTAAAAAATTTTCATCCGATTCTCCTGAAAATTTCAATATAGATAACTTTTTCCGTACGAAAAAAGCTCCATTCCTAACGTTTTTATGAGGGATAAACCGTTTAGATGTTATTTCGGAAATTTACGGTATGTTCAAATCTACGGTGAGGCGACGTCAAAAAATTATTTGCTCTGAAATTTGGTGTGTGTATTTCTCAATTTATTGGCTACAAAAGCCTCGACCAGACTTTTGTTCCCAGAGTTATACAAAAAATTTTATTAGCCCAAAACTGACCAACTATCGAAAAGGAAAATGTTTTGAAAAAAAAATTCACCTTTTTGTAAAAAATATTAAAAAAAAAAAAAACTACAACTGTTGCATTTCTTATATTTAGTGGGTGTATAGAAGAGTAATGTGGTTGCAAATTCCTTTTTACATGTTTTTCGATCCGATTCGATTGTTCCGAGATATAGATCCTCCAAAAAGGTCTATATTTTGACCACTTTTTAAAAATTTCAAAAGTTTGAGAGGCTATATCTTTCTTCAAACAAATAGCATTTAATAATGATCGAAATAAAAGTTGTAGATCTATCCATCCTCTAGACAGTATCGAAAATTTTAAAAAATATAGGTTGCATTTTTTTATAAAAAAATTTTTCTCCTAGGGTGTTTTTTTTTATTTTATGCTTTAATTTTTTTTCTAGACGTGATATCAAAAATCCTATACTAAAAATAAGAAATTGGGACTAATATTGTTCAGTTAAATTTTCAGCTCATGTGGACCAGTGGTTTGACCCCGCTTTTATATGTTTTCAACATTTAACCCCAAATAACTTCTAAATGGTCAATCCCTCGTAAAAACGTTAGAACTAGACTTTTTTCGTCGGCAAAAAGGCTGTCTATACTGAAATTTTCAGCTCAATCGGTCAAAAAATAAAAATTAAAAAAAAAAAAATTGCTCACTGTCCCTAAAGACTTTAGAATATATTTTAACTCAACTTGTATTACAGTTTATACTCTAATATATTACACGAATCAAAATTTCAGACAAGGTTCAAAATAGTTCTTATTATATTTTAGGAAGACAAAAGCACATGTTACAGACTATATATTGGATCCAGGTAGTTTTGGTTGTGAAGAGATACAGAAAGCTTATTTCGGTTCACACTCACATACACACACGCACAGACACAAACACGCACACACACACACACACACACACACACATTATATATATATATTATATATAATATTTATTTATATATATATATTATATATTATATATATTAAATATATATATATTATTTTAATAAAACTTTTTTTTTTTTTTTTTTTTTTTAACCACTGAATAGAATATCTTCAAAAAATTTATAATCTTACTCACAATTTCTCTTCATAAATTATATTAAATTGTAATTGCAAAATTATAATGTGGACGTCAAATTTTTTTTTAAACTGCTGGTGATAATTCTCTTCTAAATATATATTTTAAAGAGAGAAAGAATTCCGTAGACAATTTGCTGAATATCTATTTGATTCTAAGTTTCTCTTCTTTTTCAATTTGCATTCATTTAGTTTATTTATTTAATATATATTATATTATATATATATATATATATATATATATATATATATTTATATATATATGAAATATTATATATATATATATATATATATATATATATATATATATATTATTATATTATATAATATATATATATATATATATTATATATATATTATTTCGTATACACATTCATAACTTATTCCCATTATTTCAGCAAACTTCCAAAGGAAACAATAAA
>SEYY01022775.1:20000-22500 GCA_009176605.1 Armadillidium nasatum | reverse complement strand
AAGAAGCAAAGTTAGAGTTGACATTTTTTGCAAACATGTCAGAAAGAGCGAGAGGAAGAGGAACCAGAAAGATTATATCATTTTCGAAGGAGAAATGAGTTTTTAGTGTTACGAAAGATAGATTTTGTACGATTCCGGGATGAAATATAAGTTGAATGAGTTTCTGGAGATTGAAGATGATGGTAATCCCTATAATCAACATCCCGGTGGCGGATAGCACGAGAACTAGCAGAGTTATACCAAGGGTTGTTAGGTTTCGTATAAGAGAAAGAGATTGGAATGTACGCCTCCATGCTAGAGAGAATCACCTCGGTAGCGTTTTCTGCACATTCCGAGCGATCCCTCAAATGGAAGCAATTATCATTCCACGGGAAATCAAAGAAGTACGATCGCAAGTCCGACCACCTTGTGGTACCGAAATGCCACAAACATTTCCTTTCAACAGAATAAGTACATCAGCGAAGTTGCTTGCTTGCTAGTTCGATCGAGGTTGGCATCCGTAATAGACCTTGCCAGCCAGCGGATGGTTGCCGATGGCAAGTGATACCCTTGATTCATCATCGAATGAACCTACTGACAGGTCTAATAAACCCTTCCTGGTGGCGAATTTTTGATTTATATATATATATATATATATATATATATATATATATATATATATATATATATATATATATATATATATATATATATATATATATATATATATATATAAATATAAAAATTTTAATTTAATTTTTTAAATAAATAAAAATAACTAAATTTTTCATAATTTTAATTCCTTATTTACACACACACACACACACACACACACACACACACACAACACACACAACATATACATATATATATATATATATATATATATATATATATATATATATATATATATATAATATATATATATATATATATATATCGAGATTTATTTTTTCAGCCATGAGAAATTGGGTGCAGCGCATCTAAGGTGAGTATATAAAATAAACTAAAATATAGCACCTCTCCAAAAATATCACTAAAGAACATTCATTGTAAATCACACACAATTTTAACACAGACATTTTAGTTAAATATCATTAAAATGTTTTTGGAAATACTGTTAAAAATTACTGAAAAAAAGTAGTTTGCTAAAAAAAAAAAAAAAAAAAAATTAAATTATTTGTGTTCAGAAAAAAAAATATCAGTCTTGTTTGAAGTTTGTTATATGAACTAATTGAAACGACATGAACACGTTATTTTCCTCATTCTACTACTTTATATATGTTGAACTAACCGAAGGGGTCATTTATATTAGTTATAGTTTATGCTTTAATTCACCATCACCATCAGAAAGTTTTTAAAGAGAACACTCAAAAATAGTTTATTTTTTATTTATTTTATTTTAATTATTTAAAATTTTTTTTGGTCAATTTTTATCATTTTTTAAGCAATGTTAATACTTTTTTTTAATTTATTGGTATATTTTGTAAAATAAAAAATATTTTATATTTTTTCCAGACATTATCCTCCCTACGGAAGCTACGGTTACTACGGAAGCTACGATGAATACTGCGACTACGACAGCGACTACTACTACGGAGGTTATTGGTAAATCTATGATGTTTATGATTTCCACGCTTATAAGGACACTCTTGAAGTTTACAAAAATTATAATTAATATTATTGCTTTCAATTTATTGTGTCCACCTTACACAATCTAAATTCCCACTGTGTAATTTTTTAATAAATTTAACATGATATTAAAATTTAGATTTAACTTAATTTTAAACCTTAAATGTATTGACTATTTAATACTAAAATTAATCTCCTGTTAAATAAATATTAGAAGGAAACGGTTTTTTCAATCTACACTATTTAGGGGACAAAGAATATTCGTATGGTCATTATCATTATATCATTTTTCAAACTCACTACTTAGCGATTTCCAGTTCGGATTAAGAAAAGGCCGTTCAACCTCGGAAAGCGCTTATCTGTCTGACAGAAAAACTTTACAAAAATTTAGAAAAGACTCCTCTGCCCTTCTGCTACTAGACTTCACTAAAGCGTTTGACACAATAGACCACGATATCTTATTAAAAAAATTAAAAAGACTGGGTTTCGACGGCCTAAACTTGCAGTGGTTTGAAACTTACCTCAAAGGTAGACAACAATACGTAAAGCTAGGTGATATACTTCCAACACGCAACAAATAAAAACTGGCGTTCCACAGGGGCCTATACTTGCACCACTTCTGTTTTCAATATATACAAACGACTTAATAAACTCTCACAACTTTTTCTCAGTCTCGTTCGCAGATGATATATCTGTATTGATCAATGACAAGAACCCCGAAACTCTATCCAAAAAAGTTAAAACCTATTTAAAAAAAATCCTGAAATGGGTCGAGTCAAATAAACTATCATTAAACATACAAAAAACCTCCTATATTATAATAAGAAATAAAAACGTTGGAAACAACTTTAAGATCAAACTAAAAGATATTGAGCTAACCCGGTCAAAT
>SEYY01022775.1:7500-10000 GCA_009176605.1 Armadillidium nasatum | reverse complement strand
TCTTTCTATTGAACTAAGTCAAAACTATCAGTTTCCATGCTAATGGGAAGAGTGTGTTTATCCTGTTATGAGAAACTCTAGTTACGTGACTGGACAATAAAACTGTACTGTGTAGAAATTAGAGATTTTATGTTATTATTTAACAATTTGATGAAATATATGAATTCAACGGTGTCAAAGAAAAAGAATAAACAATCATGGATAGCATAATGCATTTAAATCTACTTACATTTAGCTTTAATTTTGACAATTGAATATGTCGTTTGATTAGTCACATACACTGTTTCTATTTTATATCAAAACCTTTTTTTATTTCTAGCTACCTACTTATCATGTTCATTTTATTTCTACTCAACATAATCTTCCACAATTACATCTCTGAAGAGAGAACTCGTTTCTCCTTAAATATTTTCGATTTTTCTTTCTCTCGTGACCTTTACTTGGAAGATTCATATTCTTTCTCTTTCTAATTCGAAGGTTTCAACTTATAATTGGTTTGATCTTTTAATTGGTGTCTTTCATTTCTGTATGCTGTATGCATCATACGCATCTGGGTGGTTCCACTCTTATAGACTCTTTGTAAAGCGTGGAACCGAGTGTCTATGACTCATGGTATTTGTAAATTTACTGTTTTTTCGGTCAAAGGTTGAATCTTTTCTTATAATATCGAAATTAAAATGATCACTGTTCTTTTGAACTTGCTAACCACATACCTCCTCCTTAGAAGATAATACATGAGATACTTCTTTCCATACAGTTTTCATCCTTTCTCTGTTCAGTTTTCTGACTTCAGACATCAACTCTATGTTCATTGCTTAAATGTATTCAACTTTTAAATTCTTAAATACTCTTGCAACCTTTATTTTTTATCTCCGATTTGCACAATTTTAAATGCCGTAAAAGAGGATATGATGCCTTTGCTCATGATTTTTACCTTGTTATGATGGATTCAATGTGCTTTTTTGCATTATCTATCAAAGAAA
Source organism: Armadillidium nasatum (assembly GCA_009176605.1). NCBI lineage: Eukaryota > Metazoa > Arthropoda > Malacostraca > Isopoda > Armadillidiidae > Armadillidium > Armadillidium nasatum. Next base: position 9,017 of record SEYY01022775.1, on the reverse strand, counting down.
AATATATATATATATATATATATATATATATATATATATATATATATATATCTATATATTATATATATATATATATATATATATATATATATATATATATATATATATATATATATATATATATATATATATATATATATATATATATATATATATTCACAAAAATATAATTCAAATATTTCCTTTAACATTAGTAATAATTGCTAAGGTTTTAAAAATACACTTGTGCAACTACAATTAAAGGTTTGTCATTAATTCAAGAATATATAAAAGAAAATTGTAAGTTCTCCACGACATTCTAAACACCGATTTATATTAAAGCAAGAAACGTTTTGATTCTGTCTGTTGGAAATTTCTAACGAAAAAAATGAGGCAAGTTTTTAAAAAATTTGTTTTCCCTTTATATACTGTATTTTGGTATTTATTTATTTATTTTTTATATGTATTAATTTGTATATGTATATTAAAATTGAAAGGGTAATTTAAATTTTTTTTTTTTTCGGTAACGCATATTTATGAATTTTAAACTTTTATAATTTATAATGATAATAATAATAATAATAATAATAATAATAATAATAATAATAATAATAATAATAATAATAATAATAATAATAATAATAATAATAATAATAATAATAAATAATAATAATATAATAAATAATAATAATAAAATATATAAATAAATAATAAATAATAATAATAATAATAATAATAATAATAATAATAATAATAATAATAATAATAATAATAATAATAATAATAACTCTTGACCACTTGAAAGTTTGCAACCAAATATTGATATTCTCTTTAATAATCTTTTAATAACTTATTCTTGAATGTCGATTTTGGTGTTGTTTCTCTTCGTGTTCTTCCAATGAGACGTAATTTCTATTAAATTTTATCACAACGTAAAGCTCTTCAATCAAGGGCAATTCTCGCGTGTTTTCTTCGGTGTTTTATTATTATTATTATTATTATTATTATTATTATTATTATTATTATTATTATTATTATTATTATTATTATTATTATTATTATTATTATTATTATTATTATTATTATTATTATTAATTTTATTATTATTATTATTATTATTATTATTTTAATTATTATTATTTTATTATATAATTATTATTATTATTATTATTATTTTATTATTTGTTTATTATTATTATTTTTATTATTATTATTATTATTATTATTATTATTATTATTATTATTTTTATTTTTATTATATTATTATTATTATTATATTAAATATTTTATTATTATTATTATATTATTATATATTTATTATTATTTTATTATTTTATTATTATTATTATATTATTTATATTATTATTATTTTTTATTATTGTTATTATTATTATTATTCTTATTATTAATATTATTATTATTATTATTATTATTATTATTATTATTATTATTATTATTATTATTATTATTATTATTATTATTATTATTATTATTATTATTATTATTATTATTATTATTATTATTATTATTATTATTAT
>SEYY01022775.1:0-2500 GCA_009176605.1 Armadillidium nasatum | reverse complement strand
ATATATATAATATATATATATATATATATATATATATATATATATATATATATATATATATATATTAAATTTTTCTTTTTTTTTTTTTTTGTTTCGTTTTTTCCAGCCATGAGAAATTGGGCGTAGCGCATCTAAAGTGAGTATATGAAATAAATTAAAATAAAGAACTTCTCCAAAAGAATCACTAAAGAACATTCATTGTAAATCACACACAATTTGAACAGTCATTTTAGTTAAATATTTATTAAAATGTTTTTTGAAATACTGGTAAAATTAGTGAAAAGAAGTAGTATGTAAAGAGATAAAAAAAAAAGAAATGAATAAATAATAAAAAAAATTAGGAAAACTATTTTTGTTCAGGAAAAAATAAATAAATATCAATCTTATTTGAAGTTTGTTATATAAACTAACTGAAACGAAATGAACACGTTATTTTCATCATTCTACTACTATTTATGTGCTGAACTAACCGAAGAAGTTATTTATATTAATTATACTTTATGCTTTAATTCACTATCACCATCAAAAAGTTTTTAATTATAGAGAGAACTCAAAAAATACACTGTTTATTTCATTTTTATATGTATATTTTTATTTTTTATTTGGTTTTTTGTTCAATTTTGACCATTTTTAAACAATGCTAAATACTTTTTTTTAATATATTGGTATATTTTGTGAAACAAAACAATTTTATATTTTTTTTCAGACATACTTATTCTGACAACTACTACAACTACAACGTCGACGAAGAGTACTACGAAGAAGATTACTACGACGAAGTGTACAACGACAAAGAGTACTACGACGAAGATTACTACGACGAAGTGTACAACGACAAAGAGTACTACGACGAAGATTACTACGACGAAGTGTACAACGACAAAGAGTACTACGACGAAGATTACTACGACGAAGTGTACAACGACAAAGAGTACTACGACTACGAGAACTGCGACGAAGAGTACTACGAGTACGAAAACTACGACGAAGAGTACTACGGCGACTACGGCTATGATGATTATGAATATTAATATTAAATCTATGATGTTGATGATTTCCATGCTTAAAAGGACAATCGAGAAGGTTATAAAAATCAGAATTAATTTTATTGCTTTCAATAGTCTTAAGAAACCCTTCAAAAAAATTTTTTTTTATATTTGGAGTGTCCACCTTACACAATCTTAATACCCACTATGCGATTAGTAATAAATTTAACATATTAAAATTTATTTTTAGCTAAATTTTAAACCTTAAGTGTATTGACTATTTAAAAATGTTAAGAAAATTGTTGAATACTAAAATTAAAATCCTGGTAAATAAATATTCGAAGGAAATGTGTTTTTTTTTTTTTAATTTTTTTTTTTTTTTTTTTTTTTTTTTTTGTTTTTTTTTTTTTTTTTTTTTTTTTTTTTTTTTTTTTTTACATAAAATGTTTGAATTTCAAAAAAAGTTGTCTTATACGATGAGAGGAACTTTTTTCTAGAGAGGAATAGCTTTCTAGAGAATAAAATTTTTCTAGAGAGGAACTTTTTCTATGTAGTTTCTACCTAGGATACTCATTTAGGATAGAACAGATGCCCTCAAGAACTGTAAATCAATCAACCTACTGTTTTGCTACTGTAGACTGTTTGCCTACTAAAGATTAAATGTTTTTAATAGGAAAATTTTAAATTTTAAGTACACTGGAAAACAAAATTAATTATTATTATTATTATTATTATATTATTATTATTATTATTATTATTATTATTATTATTATTATTATAATTGTTGTTGTTATTGTTGTTGTTGTTGTTGTTGTTGTTGTTAGCATTAAAATATTTAATTTCCTGGATTTATACAATAGTCGGTCAAGAAGAGGTAGTCTATTATAAAATAATAATAATAATAATAATAATAATAATAATAATAATAATAATAATAATAATAATCGTACAGCATTTTCTCATATAATAAGTGACCATCAATGAAATATAAAGAAATGAACATAAATCAAATTAAATTTTATTTAATTTATGCGCAATCATCAAAACTATTTATAGGTAATTTTGGTTTTGCGACTCGTATCAAATTTTATAAATCTAAAAATATATATAATAATATATATTATATATATTATATTATATATATATTATATATATATATATATATATATATATGAATAAATTGGCGACTTTAGTAAATTTTTTCATCACTTCTAAGAAATTTTCACAAATTTAAAGCTGATCTTCTAAGGTCAGAATTAATGGACCCAGTACTATATATATATATATATATATATATATATATATATATATATATATATATATATATATATATATATATATATATATATATATATATATATTTATTATTTTCCTCTGGTGGGCAAAGGCCAGAGGCCTACTCATGTTCCACCAGAGTTAGGGGAAAGTCGGGAACATGGTCAAATTAAAGGCCGACATGACCTGATACAGACGTTTGAAAGTGCCTAAGTCATAGGAGTTGGGAAGATGAAGGA
>SEYY01022774.1:15000-36161 GCA_009176605.1 Armadillidium nasatum | reverse complement strand
ACTCCCAGAAGATCACGATGATCAACTGGAAATAGTCCCCATTGAAGAAGTTCAACCTTCAGGTTTCATTCCTGAAGGGTATACAGTACATCTAATGCCAGGAGGAGGAAATTCCTTATTTCAATCGTTTTCTATGTGGTTGGAGGGGACACCTGATAACCATATGGATATTAGAGAAACCATAGCGGAGGAACTCATCAAACACCCCGCTAAGTATCAACTGAAAGGCAGGAATATTACGAAGAAGCTGAAGTTGCTGAAATTACCAGGCCAACTTCCTATTCCAGAAGCAATATTAGCCTTTGCTAATATATCTAATTGTCTTGTACGAGTTTTCTACAACGACAACAATCCTTTGACTTATGGAACTCCTGGTGATGTCTGTAACTTACAAAATGTATCCGGTATACATTTTAACTATCTTGAACCATGCAAAAAGAAAAGCGTCAGAATAAATATCGTCAACATTTGTCAATTAACCATCGACGAACTTGATGAATTATTTAGTGCTGATGAAGAGGTAATACTTCAAGAACAATTTAAGGACAATGTTCTTCGTAAATTGAGAAAAGCATTGGATCCATACGAAAGCATAACTTTTCGTGAACATGGATTAGAAATATTTCGCCCATATCAACAACATCTTTTCTTGTTTGGAGATTTAATCTTCATCCAAAATGATAACAATCCGCGAATGGTTAATATCCATGCCTCTTCTAATTCGGTTACTTCTGGATCTACATTTACTGAATGGACATTTAGGAACACCGAAACTTATTGCATTGGTGAGAGAGGACCTATGGCATCCAAAACTTGCTAATGTAGCTAGTGACATTTGTAAGTCTTGTATGGCATGTCAACTTAATAAAAATAATCCTACGGTGATTATTCCGCCAGTTATGAAAATAACAACGCATTATCCGTTCGAATTGTTAGCAGTTGATTTGTTACAATTACCGCGAACTTTTCGAAACCACTCTTATGCTCTTGTAGCGATCGATCACTTTTCTAAGTATCTCTTTTCATTATTCCTATGAAAGATAAATCTGCGAAAACCGTCAGCACAACGATGAAGTTTAAACTTATTCCGTTTTTGCCGCGGGTCCCGCAGAAACTTCTTTCTGATCAAGGAACTGAATTTACTTCGGTGATTTTTAACGAAGTATTGGAGGAATTTGCCATTGAGCATGTATTGGCATCTAGTCATCGGCCACAAACGAATGGAGTTACGGAAAGAGTAAATCGAACCATACTACAGACTTTGCGAATGATGATTCAACAAAACCCAACTGATTGGGATTTGCAACTACCGCAAGTAGTTGTAAAATATAACAACACTTGGCATTCAGCAATAAAGTCAACCCCAAGTGACTTCTTAGTTAAACAACAACATTCGTGTGCAAGCAGAAATCCTTGTTTACGACAGTATTGGAAGTCACCTGCTGAAAAATTTTCACCACTTAACATTGGTGATAAGGTCGCATATAAATCCTTGTTCCAAGGAAATCTTACAAGTAACAAGTTTAAACCCAGATTTAAGGGACCGTATGTGATCACTAAAGTATATGACTCAACACTCGCATACGATATAGCCAAGTACCCAATCAATGATAAGGAAGGTGTCATACAGGCTCATTTTTCTCAACTTCGGAAATGGGTTGATGTTCCCAGATATCTCTTACGAAATCCTTATTTCCGCCAACATCTACAGAATCAACTTACACCAACAGGATGAAGATTATCAACAAAATCATGCGGAAATCAACGAAGAACAGGGGGAGGTATCAGATGAAGAGTCATTGCCGGACACGGAGCTGACTCCAACGGTTTTACCGGAGGACGACAGTGATGAGGACGACGATGGTTTTTCATTTCAGCTTGCTGAAGAGGATCATCACTTGTTGGAGGAGTTGAGGAAGCGGCAAATGGAAGCTCAGGAAGAGATCTATAAACTGATCGATAACGATTATTCAACTTTCTTGTCTGACTCATTCAGAGTTTTACAAGAATCATTTGACGTAACAGTAAGAACAAGTGCAAATATTCGGGCAAACTCCGGATCAAACAGATCAGCCGATATATCTAATGTAGCAGATGTTAACTCTACAAGATGTACCCAAACAGATATAACTATACCTCCAGAAGAAGAGGAGGAAGAAGAGGATCTGTTTAATTTAACAATGAATGAATCATTTGAAGGCTTTTGTCCATTGGATTACTCATTAGAGCAGGATTCGTTCGAAGGATTTGTGCCTAAGGCCCTTTCCCCCATAATAGAAGAACCTGACAATTATTATCAGCTGAATTTCAATGATGCGTTCAGCGAAAATTCGGCCGAATCTTTTGAGGGATTTGATCCGGAGGGTTTTTATATTGAAGAGAACTATATGGAATTACCAGTCCTTATGGAAGCATCGTCATCGGAGGAAGAGCGACAGATGGACGTCACCTGTTTAACGGGAATGGATTCACCTAAGGAAGAGCCTACTCCACGACGATTGCGATCTCAAGGAAATGCCCCACAGCATGATCACATCATGGATCGCCCACTGGAATATCGTCCTCGCAAAGCAAAAGCTAAGTGCCCGCGAACGATAAAATAGTGCCGTGTTCAGTGTTGCATAGAAGTGATTTAAAAATAAATTGTGATATAAAATGAAATTAAATACAAAATACATAAAATACATAGTAGTTATTATTTAATCACTAAATTTATTGTTTAATAAACTAATCAATTAATAATAACTAACATTAATAAAATTATGTATATGTAACCAAATATTATAGCATAGAGTAATCTAACATGTTGGTATAAATTAATATGTTATAAACTAACATAAAGCAGCATGTCATGTACAAGCATGTTCATATTTGTATTATATTTATGCTATATTATACTATATTGATACTATATTATATTGTACTATATTAATTCCTAATTACTAATTGATTAGAATTAACAATTCTAGAATAATAGTAATAATTAGTATATATATAGATTGTATTGATCAATTAACTAATTAATTAAATTGATTCATTGTGTTGATTCATGAAATAAACTATTGCATTAACATTTTTGATTAAATCATGATTGAATCAATAATTGATATTTAATAAAATTCATGTATATATATATATATAATATTTAATAAAATTCATGTATATATATTGAACTAAAGATTAATAAAAAGATTATTCACGTTGTATATATTATATAATTGATTATTTCATTTATTTTTATTTCTTTAGTATATGTTTTATATGTTATTATACCGTGATAATTTTGTCTTTTTTCAGTTTGAGAATGGAGAAGTCGGAGAGAGTGTTGTTTTTAGGAACGTCTGAGGTCGGAGTCCTGGAAGCATATGAAGGGACCGATTACAGAGAAATTATTGCATTGAGCTGTTTGTTTCGTGCCACTCTGGTGCGAACTTATTACAATTCGGGCAGCACCTATCCAAGTTTCTCAAATCCCATGGACCGTTGGATCAGATATATATATTTGGACTAACGTGCTCCATGTGGAAAAAGGTTCCTCTGTCCTCTGAGGACAATTCTATCCAAGTTATTACCTGGAATTCTGCGTGTAATCTGTCCTATGTTCCCGTTCAGATGGATGCTATAACCCGGATAGCCGCTCAACGTAACCCTGCAGTGAGGGTATACCTTGTCATTCCCATAATGAAGGATATAGCTACCTTCAATGAAACCTTTTTAGAACGTAAAGGTAGGAGTGACCTAATATCCTCACTTGAAGAACATCCCCAGTTTCAACGAGCCTTCCTTAACATAAAGGCTCGTGAAATGTTCGGAAAGACGGTCGAAATCCAAGATAATAACCAGCCATGGTTTCAAAAGCGGACCTTTTTAATGAAAACCGTTTTCGACCGCTATTATAACAAAAAAGGTCAAAGCAATCCTCATCACAAATTTTGGATGGGAGGATCGGACAGGTTGGATGCTTTTGATCTGTGTTATGACGGTCTGCATTATACAGAAACCGCCTTTGATGAAATGTTCGCCTTCTTGAGTCTGACCCATTTTCAACGGAGGACTCAAGACCACAGACCAGCTACAGATACAACCACCATCCCAACAACCACTACCACGTCACCGGTGATTGTTGAGGAAGTAGAGTCTATCCCCGGACCTTCAGGAATCCAAGGACGGCTTGAATATCGTCCCAATCAGCCAAGGACAGTACACTCTACGCATAAAAGGCGAGCCAAGGGTAAAACGGAAACCGGGAAATTTTTTCGTTCTCGGGTGTTCGAGAGTTCCAGAAACCTGGGCGAACAACCTTCAACTTCCAAGTCGTCAACACCGTTTAATGTAAATATTAAACCAGGTTCGAGTTCAGGTTGTCCTCAATCCACTTCCAAATCTTCTAAACTTCCTCCGACGCCAACGCCAACCACGTCTTCCACGCCAAAAGTTAAACGATTGCAAAAGAAATGTAATCAGCGTAGGAAGATACGGCGTCAAAATGCTGCGCGAGAAAGGTGTTCTAATGTATCGGGTAACAATCCCACTTCTTCAACATCCGTTAGTTCATCGGAGTTCACTACTCTCGCTACATTACATTCAAACGCAATGTGGAAGTTCGCGAAAGAAAAAGGCCTCTCAAAAGAGTTTGCCCTAAAGGAATTTACTCGGGTTTTTAAACAGGTGACTGACATAGATCACCTAGACTAAGTTTCTATTTTTCTTTCATTTATTAGGATAGAGGGGTAAGGTGTTTTTCGGTTTTAGGGAACTTTATTTATTAACTAAGCTTTCTTTCCATCCTTCCAGTCTCTGTTAACCACCTAGTGACTCTCCTCATTAGTACACTCCTTGCCTTCCTTGTTTTAAGGAAAGTTGGTCAGTCTCGGTCACCGACACACCGACACCAACTTTGGTAAGGGGGTGTAAGTATATGAGCACATATACTATTTCCTTTTATTTTTCTAGAGGTGAGGTCACTATGTGAAGAGACGCTGTGGAAGTAGATGAAGGTCTCTTCAAGACAATTAAATAAAACAACACAAGGAAAATACAGGCGGTTACGATAAGTGTTTTCTGATATTGTAGATAATTGCTAACCATTTTTCCTTTTTTTTAGGTTGTCTTTATACATTGAAAAAAAAACAAATTTAATCAACATTTGATAAATAAACAATATTGACTTTACAAACTTTAAGAAATTTGTGTATCTTCAAACAACACAACAAGATACACGTATGTAAATTCTATTATAGTAATGCATGTGTAGAAGTTAACATACACAACCTTTATTCTGATAAAATATTTATTTTCTTTATAGTCCCGAGTCTGGGAACTGAAACATAATTTCTTCATCCACGTTCTACGAGTCAACTCAATCATCAAATTCCATAAAGTTTAAGTTTCGAATAAAAACCGAGCCCGTCTTTTGTATAATTTCGGTCTGTTAGTTTCTTTCAACATCCACTCTTCGTTCTGATTATTCGTTCTCAAACTGGAGTTTGTACAATCACCGATTATCTGTAATTCAACAATTTCTTGTCAACAACAAATAAATGGATTCTTTTTAATTACCCTTTTTCTTTGACCTCATTGCAATAATTTCACTATAACCGTTCCTTTCTTGTGATCCCTTTATTGCCCTTGCAACGGACGTGAGAGCTTTTGATCGTTTACATCGGAGAGCGTCTTCACTTCATCAACATCATCCTCACGAATAAAAGGGGACGATACGCCTACTCAACATAACATCTTTGACCGCCAACTTAGAAGAACATTGTGAGTAATCAAACTTTATTATCATTTTTTTTTTTTACTTAAATCTAACAATATATATATATTCCTCTAAAGCTGAACTCTTTTTCTGATTCCGGATCTGTTCCTACTTCCTTCAACACCTTGTAATTTGCTCTAAAGATGTAATTTCTGCTTTCTCTGAGCTTAACACTAAGAATGCGTACAGTCCTGATGGTATCCCTTCTGTGGTTCTCAAAACTTGTGCTTCCAAGCTTGCACCCTGCCTTGGTAAATTATATGATCTATGTCTTTCTACTTCAACCTTCCCTTCTTGCTGGAAACGTGCACTCATTCAGCCTGTGCCAAAGAAGGGGGACCATCTCAACCCTCTAACTATGGTCCAATTTCTGTAACCTCCGTTCTTTCAAAAGTTTTCAAATCTATCCTAATATAATAATCTTATCTCTGATCACCAGTATGGCTTTTGTAAGAAACGCTCTACTGGTGATCTTCTTTCCCTTCTCTCAGACTCTTGGTTCACTGCTCTTCAGCATTCCGGTGAATCTTTTGCTGTCATGCTGGGCAGATCAAAAGCTTTCGATAGAGTCTGGCATAAAGCTTTGATTTCTAAACTTCCCTTTTTCAGAATCTATCCTTCTCTCTGATTTCCTTTCTAGTTGTTCTAGCAGCTGCTGTAGATGGCCACCATTCATCCTATATATCTATTAATAGTGGTGTTCATCAAGGATCTGTTCTATCCCCAACACTTTTTCTGCTTTTCATTTTTGACCTTCTCTCTATTACTTCATCTCCTATCCACTCCTATGCTGATGACTCCAACCTTCATTACTCTTTCCATTTTGAAAGGCACCCCTACCAACAGCAGTTAATAGAAGCAAGGAGGGTGGCCTTGGAGCAACTAACCTCTGATCTATCTCGCATTTCAAATTGGGAAAGATAAAACATGGTCATTTTCAATGCCTTAAAAACTCAATTCCTCCATCTCTCTACTCAACACAATCTAGCACACAACTATGATATTTTCTTCAAAATGCACAACTCAAACCTTCATCTCTCCTTAATATTCTAATATTCTTGGTGTTTCTATTTCTTGCGATCTTTCTTATAAAGATCACATTTCCTCTCTTTCTAAACAAGCTTCTAATAGGTTTGGTGTTCTGAAGTGCCTACAGCATTTCTTCAATTCACCCCAGTTGCTTGCTCTGTATAGGGCTGTTGTTTGCCCCTGTATTTAGTATGCGTCACACATCTGGGTTGATTCCACTCATACAGCTCTCCTGGAAAAGGTTGAGTCTAGGGCTTTTTGCCTTGTCAACTCTACTGCTCTCACTAATCCTCTTCAATCTCTTTCTGCTCATACTATTGCAATTACAATGGACACTGCTCTTCTGAACTCTCTCGTCGCATACCTCCTCTATTGAAAATGGCTCGTGAAACTCGTCTCTCTACACAGTCTCATCCTTTCTCTGTCCAACTCTCTGACCCCAGACTTAACTGTATGCTCAATCTTACATGTATTCTACTGGTAAAGTCTGGAACACATGTCCTTCATCTATTTTTCCAACTTCCTATGACTTATATACACCTTCAAACACCGTGTATCAGGTCATGTCAGCCTTTAATTTGACCACGTTCCCAACTTTCCTCCTAACTCTGGTGGAATTTTAGTAGGCCTCTGGCCTATGCCCACCAGAGGTGATAATATATATATATATATATATATATATATATATATATATATATATATATATATATATATATATATATATATATATATATATATATATATATATATATATATATATATATATATATATATATATATATATATATATATATAATGAACAAAGAGTTCTAAGTTATACTAAGGTTTCTGAATAACAAAATTCTATATTTTTGATACCACGCTGTTGCCTAACTTTAATAATATTCATTAATTATATACAGCTATTATTATAAAATATAAATACCTTGCTGTTCTACTGAAATGTGGAGGTCTTCTTGTTAATGTTGCTCTTTCTAAGGTACTATTATACACACTATCTTCCAAAAGTGCAGAGCTAACCTGTTCATCCATTTCAACAATTATGCTTGATCACTGGAAGTAACAATTTAATTACTTCCAGAATACTAAATAAAAATTACCTGAAAAAATTAAACCTGCTTAACTATTAAGCATTGTATATAACAAGTTGAGCATAGAATCTTAAAATTATCAAATAAAAATGAAAAATTTAGAAAGGTGAATCAGAAAAAAATAAAAAAATATAGTTGGTCATCAAATCAAATGTATAAATTAACTATGTATAAATTATAAGTGTCTGATATTAATTTATATTAAAAACAATTTATATTTTGGGTAATTTTTTAGAAATCAAATTTATTTGGCAAATTGAAGAGTAAGAAAATGATTTTTTTACATTAAAAATACATCAAAAATATCACAACTTTTATAATAAATGATTACAACTAAGATGATTTAACATGTTGTTTACATGTGAACAAGAACCCTTTTGCTGTCTTTTTACCAGGTTGCTACATTAGTGTAGGAGTAAATTTTCAGAAATTTTATATCTACTTCAGAAAGAAAAGAAATTTCTGGTAACTATTAATATTACAGAAACAAAATATGGTACTTCTTTAGAGAAGCAGGCACCAAAAATGTTTTCCTACTTAGCCTAAATACATAAACAAAATCATCAAATATGAATTTTTTCATTTAAATGATGAAGGGGAAAGGATTCTGTTAGAAAATACAAAAAAAATACTTAAATTTAAAAAAGTAAAGAAATTTCAAATGATTGAAAATAAGAGTGTATTTCAATATTGAGTCTATTATTATCTGCTGGAAAGACATATTGTGCTATTGAAAGACAAACTGTCCCTTGACCAGGTTGCTAATATGACAACATTTTAAAAAATTTTGAAGCTAAAAATGGAAATTATAGTTTTAATTTGAATATATATATATATATATATATATATATATATATATATATATATATATATATATATATATATATATATATATATATATATATATATATATATATATATTGCAGTTAGGCATAACTGATGATCATTAAGCATACTTTTACATTTTAAGTCATGGTTAAGTTAATTTTAACTGGTTTGTTAGATAAATACTGAAAGGCCAAGCATTTGCTAGGTTAGACATACAATTACTCTTGAACAGTAAATGTACCCTAAAAACCAGCAAATACGCAAAACCTAGCGATTGCTAAGTTTTTCAGAATTTATCTAACAAACTAATTTGACTTATGCTGTCTTCCTTGAGTCAAAGCATCTTAAGCACCCACCAGTTTCTTAATCCTGGCTTAAGCTGAATTTGGGTGGATTTGAGTGGCTTTCTTAGCAATCTTTTGGTTTGATATAATTTTATGAGGAATGAAATTCAAAAATGGAATAATATATTTTTAAAGTATGTAAAGTCTGAAGATAAACCCCAAGAAAAATATCACCAGAGCAATATTCATTGAAAAGTGGAATCATCTTATTTTTGAAGACTCATGCTAAGCATGGCAAAGAACTGAAGACTAGAGCTATAACTGATATTGTACCAGACCTATTAAGGCTTACAATAACCAAAAGAGCATTTTGCTTCATTTTGTTAATAGTTACCATAGCTAAGATGTTTGGTCACTAAAATACTGTGCAGAACCCTCAACAAACCCATCCAGATCAGAAGTTCCCACTTTAACAATGAAGTGGGTAAAATCTTAATGAAGGGGGCCCAAATTTTTTTTTCCTTCAGATCATTTCATTTTCGTAGTTATGCTGAGTAGAAAAAAAAATTCATGGCCCCATTCACTAAAGTATTACCCAAGTAACAATTTATGGTAATAATTTTGTGAAGGCTCAAATTTGTTTTCCTATTCAGCCTAACTATGAAAACGAAATGATCTGAATTTTTTTTTTTTTATGGTTAATTGACGAAGGACAAATTATTTTGTAAGAAAAAAAAATAAAAAAACATTTTAATTAAAAAAAAAATTTAAACTAATGAAAATCATTTTTTTTCAATGTGGTATATTTCCTTTTCGTAGTTAAGCTGAGAAGAAAAATAAATTTGGGGCCTCTTCACTAATGTTTTTTTTATATATATATTTTCCTTACAAAATCATTTGTTGTTCATAGATTAACCATAAAAAAAAAAATCAGATCATTTTCTTTTCGTTGTTAAGCTCTCCTGAGAAGAAAAAATTTCAGCCTACTTCACTTATGTTTTTTTTTTAATATTTTTTTTTTCTTACAAAATCATTTGTCGTTCCTTGATTAACCATAAAAAAAAAATCAGATCATTTTGTTTTTGTAGTTAGGCTGAGTAGAAACAAAAATTCGGGCCCCCTTCACTAAAGTATTACCATTAAGTGTTACTTGGCTATAGAAGAAATGATATTGTACCAGACCTAGCTATTAGGACTTGCACTTTGCTTGAGTAATAAATTTATTTTGTTTGTAATTACCATAGCCCATTGGCGTAACTTGAGGGGCAGGCCTCTCTGCCTCCCCGCTACCCCATACAGTTGACTGGCAAAATACATATGGAACATAGGAACATAGGAAAATAGACAGTTAGAAGCCACAAGGGCCTATCGAGACTGTCTCAGTCCAAACAAATAATAATAATACTAGTACATAACACAAAAGACTAGGTCTATCACTTCCTAGTTATCAGTTCATTCATGCAAAGATAAAAGCAAAACCAAGCCCAACTACACATGCAGCATTCAATGAACCATCACCCACTACAAAAAAAACTGCCATTAGGCTTAGTCATAGGTTGATCTGTTGATCTAAAAATTCATATATACCACCAATTTGGCTTAGTAGTTATATTATATAATACCTAAACCATCCATAAATCTATCTAACCCCCTTTTAAATTTGACAAGAGAATCACAGTCAACAATCTCTTGTGGCAAGTCATTCCAAAAATTAACAACTCTATTACTGAAAGAGTATTTTCTTAGATCGAGATGGCATGGCTTCTTTTTAATTTTCTTATCATGTCCTCTAGTTACTCTTCCACGGTCCAAAGTATTTTTCAAATGTCAATTATAAACTTGTATCATATTGAGAAACTGAGAACATTCTGCTTCAATCTCTTCATAGCTCTTTTTTCAAACCAGAAATCAGTTGTAAATTTATTAATAGTGAAACTAAAGGCTACCCTAGAAAACTTTAAGACCACTCAAAAATCTTCCAAATCTAATTCTGTTCATAGTAAAACTAATGCATCCAATCGTGCTTTCCCTTGTAAATTTTGTAGTGGTGCTGGTCATACTATGAATAAGTATGTCCGGCTTACCCGGACCTTGAATCTAGGATTACAACGCTGTGATCAATTAAATATTTGTAGATTTTGCTCTAGTTCTAAGCATGCGACAGAAGATTGTCCTGGTCATCATGATAACTTTTTAGATTATGCTTGCATGTACTGTAACCTTCATACCCACATACCTGCTTTATGTGAGAAGGTGCATTATAAAAAGAATGATGGTCAAAAGGTAAGACATAGGTCTTACCTTTTTATTAACTATGTCTTACCTTTGCATTAACTATAGTAATGGGGAACAAAACTAACTTCTTCCCTTTGTGGAAAATACTTTGCATCTAAGAGGTAAACAATGTAAGGTATTAGCTTTAATCGACTCGGGTTCTCAGCGTAGTTAGGTTAGCTCTAAGGCAGCTAAACAACTTTCAGATTTAAAATCTTTGCATAGTGTCAATTATGGTGTGCATAGTTTTGTTTCTTGTAAAGAAAAATCCTTCTTTCTTAGCTCTTTTGATATAGATTTACCTGGGTTTAAAATTTGACTTTATTATCTGACATTAACGTTTAAAAATGTTCTAATTTGTGGCTTGAGTTAGGATTTATTGCCCTGGTATTTGAAAGGGAATTATTCTGTTTGAAAGGTCCCCTTGTTTATTAAATACCCACTAATTTAAATATAGCCTTTAACGATCATAAGGCGCTACTTCCTAGAAGAACTAATTTAGGAAATTTCAAGAAAGTTATAATTTGTTTGGCTTGAGAAGCTCCATTTATTTTCGGTGAGTAACATTAGATGTTTTATTGAATTTAATTTCCCTTTTCTTTAGGCTAATATATCTTAGTTTGGTTTACGTTGCTTTAAAATCGGACAAACAGTCACAATACTGTTTAATTAAGTCTTCAGGATTTCTATAAAAAGTAAATTCCGCAACAAAACCAACAATATGACAAAAACAAATTAGAAGCAGTGTACCATGGTCCCTATCTTATAGTAAAGTTTTCAGTTTATGTATACATAAAAAATAATTATAAAGTGCAAAGTTATAAAAACTGTTTATATGCTTTCACTAATTTATCTGTGTATATATTTTATCTTATTTATCTAGTGTATTATTTTATCTATATTTTAAGTTCTCATTGATTGGAGTTTGTAGAGTCGTTGGTTTGTTTTTTGTATCGATATGTAGCATTTTGTTGTTCAACAAACTGCCGGCTAACACGCGCTCACTTTTTAAAATTCATGGTAAGGTCTAGACGTCAAAAATGGAAGTTCATTCACTTGTTTATTACAAGTTCTCAAAATTCGAAAAAATAGGTATGAGTTATATATTTTCTTTTTTTCTAATCTTTCTAACTGTCATATCTTTTGCCTTCTACTAAAAAATATAACTGCTTAATGTTCTTAATTATATGGAATTCATATAAGAAGGAACTTCAAGAGAAACAATCTTTTTGAAAAAGTTCAATAGTAAGTCTTTTCTCCTTTTTTTAATTGTAAAATTAACTACGACCCTTCTCTTTCAGGTCTCTTAGTAAAAGCTCAAACCCATAGCTTTTATAAAGTGAAAATGTAATAAATATTAAACCATATTTTAGTTTAAGTAATGAAGGTGTTGAAATATCTGAATAATATATGTGCGATAAATAAATTGAAAGTGCAATATATTTATATATATATATATATATATATATATATAATATATATATATATATATATATATATATATATATATATATATATATATATATATATATATATATATATATATATATATATATATATATATATATTAAATTTTTTATGAAAATTTTACATTTGTTTCCAACATTTTTTTAGTGTATACCATTTTGTTAGAATAAATTTTCTCTACTGCTTTAAACTTCACTATTTCTTCTAATTTGCTATACATATAAATTCATTTCCAAAGTAACCTTGGAAATTCAATCTCTGGGTATCACCATATTAGAATGAAAATTATATCGACTTTTTTTTAAAAAATTGTAGTTTGCAACGTCTATGGTAGTTTGCAATAATATTTAGAATGATATATCGAAAATATGAAAGATATATCGATTATTATGGTATTGTTTCTGCCGGTATATGATATATCGTGACAAACAATTTTTTAGATTGAATAAAATTTCGTTGTTAATAACACGTGAACGCTATGAAATACTGTAAAAGCCTTTGTAAAATATAATAAACTATTGAGAATCCTTATATTTTATATTTAATTAATAGATTTTGAAGTATCAAATACGCCCTAAACTTTCTTACAAACAACAACATTTTACATGTTGATGACTAGGTTCATGTTTTTGAAATCTAGGCCGGTTCCTTGCAATTTTAACGTCGGAAAAGTAAGTCATCTTTGACAGTTATGTTAACATATTTTAACTAAAGAATACTCATCAAAGTCAGAACAAGTCGTCGAGAAAGATGAGTATTCCCCCAATTAACATTTTAAATTACTTTTAGCCATTGGTAGTTGTATATACTGTTAACTCTAGAGTGGGAATTTTATAGAGCTTTGTAAAGAAGTTAGGGCCTAACCTGACTACTCTTCCCTGATATCTTTTAAATATTGCTATTTGAATTAAATTGACATTTTTATTATTCTAGGGTTGAGTTGGTGTTTTAACTTGAATTGAATGTATGACTGGACTTTACTATTTACTAGGCCTTAGTTTTGAGCAGAGTTTTGAGGGTTCTTTCTTGTTGGGTTTAAGTTTATGTTCCTACTAGGCTGAAAAGTTACCCAATGAACTACTTATGAAAATTTACTTATGCGCTTTTACAAAAGAGCCAAACATCCAAGTTAATTTAATTTGGAAATCAGAATAAATCCCGTTACTTTACAATTACAGAATATTTTAAATGGTGAGTTCTTTATTAATTTGTAGGCTAAATTTTAATAGAATTAGGTTTATTCTCGGCAAAAGCAATTTCATGGGTTTCACGCCGCAGAAATCCCAATAAAATGAAAGTAAAAACAATGGACTTTGGATTCTAATTAAACTCTGGAACAGAGTAATATATAAACAAAGAGAAAATGAAACAAAGCTAAGAATTAGTTTTTATAACTAGCACGATGTAGGCCGAGAATAGGCTAAAGCAGATCTAATATATATATATATATATATATATATATATATATATATATATATATATATATATATATATATATATATATATATATATATATATATATATATATATATATATATATATATATATATATATATATATATATATATATATATATATATATAAGGAAGGAGATTACTTCGTCCAGAGCGACGTAAGTACATACTTTTTCACAGTGATTTCCAATGCATTCCGTTGTTCTTTGATTCTTCTTTTTAACATTTCATCTTTCCAGAGAATTTCTCATGCGCCCTCGATTTACATCGAAGTGCCTCACATTTTCACCACCTTCCTTTATTCACATGTTTCGCACAGATCTATAAGCACATACTCTAATATTATCTATATATATATATATATATATATATAGTATATATATATATATATATATATATATATATATATATATATATATATATATATATATATATATATATATATATATATATAAAATTGAACCGAACCTACTTCGGAAATGCTTATAGGGCCGGCATCGAGACAGTACCAGACATCCACCCTCATACCTTGCGAGTCTGCAAAATCTGGTAAAGGGGTTGTTGCCTCCAAGACTTCGTGGTCAATTTGATATGGTGCACAGTCTTCTTTTTTTCTTTAATTTCTGCAAAATTCTAGTCGTTATTCTAATTTCCACTTTGATGAATACCATCATTATCTTCTAGAATTCACCACTTGTACTTAACTAAAACCCAAGTGCTTGATCGCTCTGTCAATAACCCTTTCTGTTTCCTCCTACTGTTTCTGTTCTTAATTTTCAGCCAAAAATTATTATTGTGCACATGTGCTCAAGGTAGTTTTTGTCTTCTTAAAATTCCTCCTGCCTTAAGCTCTCTTGCCATTCTATGACTAAACTCATTGATTCTGTTTGTTTATCGCCTAACTCTACTAATTTTTCTAAATTCTTTGACTATCTAAAGTTCAAAATAAAGGACATTCTTCCTTCTTTGAAATCATTACTTTAGGTGATTTCAGTGTTCACCACTATCAGTGACTTTTTTTTCAAGATAAAGCCAGTGAACTTGCTTTCCATTTCTTGAACCAAAATCCAATCTTAACATTCTAGACTTTTTCCTAACTTATATTTCTCCTTATACTGCTAAACTCTGTTCACTTCTAGGTGCTTCTAATCACCATCATATCTCTGTATCCTCATCTATCTGTTTGTCTTCCTCAAGAAAGATCCCTTCCTATTGCGAAGGAACGTTTGTGGAATTTCAGTGCCGAGAACTGGTTTGATTTGCGAATGCATTTAGATTTCTCGCGGAATAATTATTGCTTCCTAGTGAGGGGTCTCCTTTCTTTCAGCTTCAATCTTCCCTTCTTACTGGAAACGTACGCTCATTCAGCCAGTGCAAAAAAAGGGGAATCCTCTCAACCATTTAACTGTAATCCAATTTCTTTAACTTCTGTTGTTTCTAAAGATTTCGATCCTATCCTTAACATGAAGATCTGAGAACTTTTCCATCCTTTTAAACTTTTCTCTGATCACTAGTTTTCGAAAGAAACTCTCTACTGAAACACCGTTTCTTCAAGTCTATTAATGATCGTGTTTCTTATATATTTGTCTTACCCCACCTTTTCCTCTACTTTTCATTAGGGGAGGATCCATTTTCAACAATTTATTATTATTATTATTTAACCAATTTCCTTGGAATTTGCAGTGTATATAACATTTTTCCTGCCGAAAAAAAAAAATTTCTAGCGGCTTTTTTTCTCGAATTCTTGATCCATGTTCCTGATACCAAATAAATGCACCTTTGTGGGAAGTAATTTTCCTCTTTCAATACTTTGTATAGTTTACTGAATTCCGAATTAAAGTTATATTGGATAAAAGAATTAAGAGAGAAAGGGGGAGGGTAAACAGGAGTGCATTTCTTTACTGGGTAAGAACTTTCATCAAAAGATGCTTAATTCGCCCCTTTACTACTTTCATTCTTACTATAGTTTTTTTTCGCTTTCTGGTATTAGTCATCTTTATAACTACCTGTGCTTATACTTTGTTACGATGCTTAAGATTCTTTATGCAATTATAGAGAGAAATCACATTGCCAATGAACCGGGAATTTTCGCTTAGCACACGCGAGATTACGAAACACATCTGTACGATAAGAGGGTCAGACAAATTTTTATTGAAATTCATTAACCTGAAAATCCGCATAGTTCTTCCTTCTCGCTTAAGAGCCTACACAACATCCACACCTGTAATGGATTTCCACTTCGAGTGTTCAGTATAGGTAACAATCTCTGATAACGTTTTCATGGGAAACTTTGAGCACACTATGAACTTTGTAAATCAAGTCCGAGATACGCTTTACATATAAATAATAATAATAATAAAAGAGATGATTACAATTAATAAATTATATATTGAGTAAAAATTGTGGCTCCAGCTAAAATTTAGTAAATAAATAATAATGAAAGAAATGATTGCAAATAATGAATTATATATTTTAAGAAGTATTTTTTAGTAAAAATTCTGTCTCCTGCTGAAATTTTTCAAATTCTAGCCAGAACCGGAATAAAATCTGACGTTTCTGCCACAAGCTGCATTTTATTTAATAAATTATTTTTTTTTCCTTTTGATAGAAGTCTAACCCTAAAAAAAATAATAAAACCTCTTAATAATGGAAAACTTTAATATTAAAATATATTAGTTTTTGTCAAGTTTATTGCCTGCACCCTGTTTCCAATTTAATTTTATTCTTTTTTGTCTTTGATTTCACCTTCTTTTTCTTTTCTTTTTTAATTTCAGGCAAGGTTTTGTTGAGAAGATCTTGAGAAAATTCCTCGTCTGAACTGGTATCTACATATGCTTCTTTCTGTTCATTCTCTAAAGATTCTGCTACTATTTCTTTGCAAGTTTCCTCCGATCCAGTTTCTTCCATCGATTCTTCTTTTACTTTTACATCTGACTTAACTTTCATGACTGGAACATTTTTTATTCTTTCTCTTAGCAATTGTTTTTTATAAACAGAATCTGATCTTAAACAATTTAAGAATCCTTTAACTTTAATAGAAGATCTCCTCTTTTCTAAATCGTCCTCTACAAGACTCATTACAGTTTCTGCGATGGATTTCGCCTCTAAGAATGTGTGTGATACGCAACTCATTATGTGATGTTTTTGCAAACATAATTTTCCAGGAAATAATAATGAAGTTATTTCTCCATGGGGGTTAAGACCAACAACCAGTTTTCCTGACATTACCTGAAAATATTAAGATTTAACATTAATTTTCAATGTCATTAATTTATAAGATTAAACAAACAATCTTTTAATCAACTAAAATTAAAAATAAATATATTTAAATTTATGAAAGTTTTGGATTTTGTTAGATAAAGTGGAAAGTAATTTATTCAATTTTTCAAATTATGGTGCGAATTCTTTTCACAGGTGCGGAGAGCTATTCACGTATGAATAATAATAAAAGTAATAAATCTCTATTGTATCTGGATCATCGCACACTACATTCAGCTTTACTGTGAAGTACATTTAAGCAGACAGTAACGTTCGTTCATTTCATTCAATATGCTTCCAATATAATTTCCTTTGGGTTTTTAATGTGTGTGTGTGTGTGTGTGTGTGTGTGTGTGTGTGTGTGTGCGTGCGTGCGTGCGTGCGTGCGTGCGTGCGTGCGTGCGTGCGTGCGTGTGTGTGTGTGTGTGTGTGTGTGTGTGTGTGTGTGTGTGTGTGTGTGTGTGTGTGTGTGTGTGTGTGTGTGTGTGTGTGTGTGTGTGTGTGTGTGTGTGTGTGTGTGTGTGTGTGTGTGTGTGTGCTGCAATGGTGATGTAGTCTGCATATGTTGTGATGTTTGTGTGAAAGGACTGAGGTGTTGGTAGGTCGGACGTGAAAAAATTAAAAAGTGTGGGTGATAGTATGGTTTTTTATGATGACTGTGCAGGATTTTTGGTT
Source organism: Armadillidium nasatum (assembly GCA_009176605.1). Lineage (NCBI taxonomy): Eukaryota > Metazoa > Arthropoda > Malacostraca > Isopoda > Armadillidiidae > Armadillidium > Armadillidium nasatum. Next base: position 18,043 of record SEYY01022774.1, on the reverse strand, counting down.
TCTGTATTGGACTTGTGCAGTTATGCCAGATAAAAAGTTATATATCCAGTTTTTGGTGTTTGTAGGGAAGCTTGATTGTATAATTTTGTTTATGAGGGTGTGTTTGGGGACAGTGTCAAAGGCTTTGTTTATGTCGTTGGCTACGAGTATTGTTTTGCGTGTTGGTTGTTGATTTAGACCATTGATTATAGGTTGTGTTGTGTTTATAATTGCTGTGGTTGTTGAATGGTTTTTTTGTATCCATGTTGGAAACTTGGTTTTGAACATGTGGTTGGATAATGGTTAAAATTAGTTTTTCTAGGAGTTTGCAGAGCGTGGAAAGAAGTGAAATGGGAAGGTAAGAAGAAGGGGTTGTTGGGTCTTTTCCTGGTTCTAGTTTGGGTAAAATTGTTGCTTTTTTTTCCAAAGGGGAGGGATATAGTTGAATTGTATGGATTTGTTGAAGATGTGTGTAAGATATGTGATAGTGGAGTGTGATAGGTGTTTTAAGTGAATATTGAATATGTTGTCAGGGTCTGTAGCAGGGGAATTTTTTAGATTTTTTATAGCTTGTTCGGTATTGTTTGAGGTGATTTCGTTTGTAGGGTCAATGTAGTTTTTTACTTTCTTTAGGTTTCTAATTATTTTCTTGTTTTGTGGGTGTGTTGATTTGTGGCTTTGTTTTGCGAAGTGTGTAGCTAAGGTGTTTATGTGCTTTTTGGGAGTAAGTGGGCGTTGGTGTTTTGGTCTGTGATTGTTTCGTGAGTGTAGGGTGGGTTATGTTTTGCGTTGTGTAGGTTTCTTATAGTTTTCTATACTCTATTGTTGTTAGGATTTTGTAAGTTTTTGATTAAGTGATTTTGAAAGTTGTTTGTTGTGTGAGGTTTTATTTGATTGGTGATTTGGGTATTTAAGTTGTCTAGTTGTGTTTTTGGTTTGGTATGTTAGCTGTGCTTGTTGTCTGTGGGAGTTTCTTTGCTTAATTAGCGCGATCTCTGGTGTAATGGAGGGATTGTATTTTTTAAGGTGACCTCGAGGTATATTTAAGTTTGCAGATTTTTGTATTGTTGTTGTGAGGTGGTATATTGCAGTTTTTAGAGAGTTTGTGTTGGTGATGTTAGTTGTTTGAAGATGAATATCAATGTAGTCTGAGAAATTAGTCCAGTTTGCTTTTTTGTAATTAGTGTAGGTTGTTTTTGTTTTGTTAACTACAGTGTTTATTGCATGGTATTGTATGATTATTGGGAAGTGATCTGAATTTAGGTCTACCAGTGTTTGCCAGTGGAGTTTTATTTGAAGGTGTGGGGAGCAGAGTGTGAGGTCTGGTGATGTGGGAGACTGGTTGATTTGAGGGGGATTCTTGTTGGTGAGTTTTTGTCATTTAAAATATTTAGTTGTTCAATGTAGGTGATAACGTGATTTCTTCTTTGGTCAGGGGTTTATTCTTTATACCAAATGGGGTGGTGTGCATTGAAGTCGCCACCTATAATGAGATTGGGAGGTTGACTAAAAACAAAGACTAAAATCGAAATTTTGCAACACCAAGAAATATTAAAAAGGCTGGACTATTTTAGGAAAAAGGACTTCATCATTGAGCTAAAAGAACAGCAGAAAAGCTTGATCATTTAAGAATGGGAAATAAGTATTTATAAAGACTCCAATATCCTATGATCAAGAAGCGAAGACGAATGTCGAAGGATAGAGAAATTGGAAGAAGAAAAAGGGTGGGTATCTCCATGGTATCTTATGGCAGTGTTCAGGAGAGCAAAGAGGAAGGTCATTTCTGAAGGAAATTAATCTATGCTTATCAATCCTCACTTTTAATCGTAGATCAGTTTCGCCTACATACGCTGCATTAAAGCTGGCACACTTAAATAAATAAATTAATGAGGATCTGAGAAGCATTGGGAGAGATTTATTGTGTCTGAAGAAAGTATGAATTGAGAGGGGGTTATAATTTATAAGAATAAACTGACATTGGGAGAATGTAGCTTCAAGTTCAGTAAGAATATTTCTAAGTTGGGATGTAATTGATCCTATATAAGGAAGTTTTAGGTATATTTTCTGTTTAGGAACAGTAGGAAAATGATGATTGGGTTTTAAAGATATTAGTGAGAAACACAAATACTTTTTTTCCATTTGGAACTTTGGAAATAAATTAAAATAGAAAAGCATTTTAATAAATTCCATCTCTGTATGGAATAAATCCCAGTCAAAGCATAATATATATTGTGAGCCTCTTTGCTCAATCTTTATTAATGATATTATTCACAGGTAGCTATCGTATCATGGAAACTCGTAACCCAAGGAAGAAATAATAGAAACTCAAGAATGATCATACGATCTTCACTTCACTTTAACAGATGAGTCTATTATTATTTTTTAAATTTTTGGTTCATGGTATTTAACTTTCCTATATCTTCAATTTTCTAGGTATCAACTTAATTAAAATAATTCAAATATCTAAATAAAATAATATCTAAAAAACTATTACCAACATACTTATAAAACTTAACTCCAAGAAAAATAAAATTAAATTACCAACATTGTAAAGAAGGACTAAAATTCTCAAAGTGAAACTACACCAAGGATCCGTTTCACGTGAGTTATAGGTTTCTTAATTTTTCAATCCAATTTTTCAATTAAGAATATGTTTTAACGAAATAACTATAAAAAAAGGAAAATTTTATAAATAAAATTATATAAATGAAATCTCTACAATTCTTTTCTAGTTCAGGGGAAGAAACTACATCAACCCGAAACTATTTTCTCATCTTTTTCAAGAGTCCTTGTTCCTTAACGTTCCTCAATAATAAGAATTGGTCACAAGAATTTCTTTATTGATAATCACAACTTGTCAGTAAAAATTCGACATTCCTGTCAGTTCCTAACCAGAGCCCTAATCTCTTCAGCTCTTATAATCTTTCCTCTACGTTCTGACCTTGTTGTCAAGATTTCATATATTATCCATTGTTTACAAAGTAAAAACCTTCACCAATTTTACTCGATTTTTTCATTACCTTTTGAACTACAAAAACAACAGTTCTTATTGGATTTTCGTTGC
>SEYY01022774.1:0-10000 GCA_009176605.1 Armadillidium nasatum | reverse complement strand
TCCCAATTGCACTCGCAACATTCCTGAGGTCTTTTGTTCGTTAGAGCCTGATTGCACCTTCAACTTCAACTCATCAACACCGTCCCTAAGAAGAGGACTGTACAACCTCATGAACCCCGTCCAACAGAAGAGGTCGGTACAATACAACATAGAAAGAGAATCAACGTGAAAAGGTGTGTTCCTCAATTATTATTTTTGTTTTCTGTTTAGACTACACATAGGCCAGAGGCTTAAATATATATATATATATATATATATATTATATATATATATATATATATATATATATATATATATATATATATATATATATATATATATATATATATATATATATATATTAGTGATGTGCCAAATACTTGGTATTCGTATTCGAAGTACTTGGGTGTCAAATATTTTTTTGGTATTCATATTCTGTAAAATAGGTCTGAATATTTTGATGAATTTTAACCTTTGAATTTTTTATTTTAAAAGTTTTTATTTAGTTTCTAAGAAAATGAAAACTTACAGAAAAGATTTGTTTATCTGTTACATTAATGGAAACATTCATATTTAAAAATATTTTCTTCTTTTAACAGAGCATCGTATATGAAAAGTGACTATATAAAATACAAAAATTATTTTTAATTCATCTTAATTTAAACATCCTCTAAATAACAGATTGAGTTCAATTTGCAAGAAAAATAAATGGAGCTATAATAATTAATAATATCATTATAATGCAAAACTCAACAAACTTAAATATAAATTTTTAACTTTTTGATCATCAGTACGGCTTTTAATATTCAAGGTCTGCTGGTGATATACTTTCCTATCTCACTAATTTATAGTCTTCTGACCTTAGGGACCATGGCGAGACTTATGTAGTGAAGCTTGACATATCAAAGATATTTTACCGGGTGTGGCATGCATCATAGCTTTCCAAGCTCCCCTCCCTTGGGTTTCCTCCTCCTTTTTGCTTACTTATGTCTAGTTTTCTTTCTAATCGTTCCATTTCAGCTGTTGTCAATGGGGTAACTTCTTCATTTCCTGTCAATAGTGATGTTCCGCAGGATCTGTCTCATCTCCTACTCTATTTCTACTTTAAATTTATGATCTTCTCAACTGCTCATCTAATGCTATCCCTTCATTTGCCAATAATTCGATCCTCCATTCTTCTACTCATTTAAAATCTGCTCACTATTTTACAGAGTTGCCTCTCGTCTTCATCTTTCCGATTCCATCCTTGCAAATCTGGATAGAATATCCCAGTGGAGTTGTCTCAACCATATTAAATAAAACTCTTTAAAAACTCAACTTCTTGAAATCTCCATTTTTCTCTTTCTTTCGATGGTTCTCTCATCTCTCCTGACGACAGTATAAACATCCTTTACATAAACAAAAAAAAAATGTCTTGGAAACCTCACATGTCAATGGTTACTAGGGTGGCCTCAAAGAAACTAAGAGCTCTTGTTTAGACCAAGAATTTTTTGCTTCTTTGTAATTACTCCAATTATACAAGGGACTTATCCATCCTTGTATGGAGTAGTGCTCTCACATAGTGCTCAGGTTTCACCCGTCTTTTGGATAGGGTTGAGTCAAAAGCTAAAAGACTTATAAATTGTTCCGCTCTTTCTAATTCGCTTGACCCTTTATCTTTGCAACGTGATGTTGGTGCCTTGTCTCTTTTCTATAGGTACTACAGCGGCAAATGCTCGAGGGAACTATCTACTTGTATATCTCCACCTTTACAGCATACTCGTAGAACAAGAACAAGGAGTGCATTGTCTGCGCATAAATTTTTGCATAGACATAAGCAACTCCAGGATTTGTCCGCTGTGGTGCCTCTTCCTTTCCTGCCACCTGTTTTGCAGAGCTCTCTCCCATCTGCTTTTTCCTGTCGAATTTAATCTCATTTCTTTAAAGCCCATGAATGTGCTCACCAAGAAATTTGCGCTAGGTGGGACCTGCAGTTTTTTTTTTTTTTCTTTTATCTTTTTTCTTCTAACACTCCCTGTTTGAATAAGGCTTTGACCGTGAGAGGTGGTGCTGTGTAAAATTCTATATATATATATATATATATATATATATATATATATATATATATATATATATATATATATATATATATATATATATATATATATATATATATATATATATATATATATATATATATATATATATATATATATTATATATATATATTGTCACAAGACGTAATCGGGAGTAGACTTACGTCTGTTTTGACAGGCCGGAATTCTTAATAATCACTTAAAATGTCTAGGGGTGATTGAAAATATTCGTTAAAATAAAACAATAAAACAATATTCCTATTAATTAAGAAAATAACTTCAGCAAAGGAAATTAATAATTGCTTAATATTACTATCTTCTCTGAGGAAGTCTTCTGCTTCCCTTGTTTAATTATTCTCTTCCAAGAGGAATTCTACTTCTCTTGTTTATTAACTTTTCTCTCAGGAGGTATTCAACTTCTCCTATTATTTATTTACTCAATTTCTTCCAGGAGTAATTCTGCTTCTCCTATTTTATTTATTTAATCTTTTCCAGTAGGAATTCTACTTCTCCTATTTATTCAATTTCTTCCAGGAGGAATTCCTACTTCTCCTTTTTATTTATTTAATCTTTTCCAGGAGGAATACTACTTCTCCTATTTATTCTTCTCTGGAGGTATTCAATTTCTCCAATCTATTTATTTTCTAAGGAGGAATTCTACTTCTCCTATTATTTTTCTCTGGAGGTATTCTACTTCTCCAATCTATTCATATAATTTATCTAGGAGGAATTCAACTTCTCCTAATTCTCTTCCTAGGAGGTATTCAACTTCTCCTGTTAGTTTATTATATCAAACCCTCTTGTTGGGTTACTTTCCTACAGATTAAGATCATATGACATGACCCAGGTTAATATAGGTCACTCGCTTAAGTATCTAGCTTTCTTAACTACGATACTATTGAAATACTGCAGCGTGTGAACTAATTATAAAATATTTTTCTTCTCTTCACATTAGACGAATTGATCTTACTATACTCGCACGACTTTTAAAAATGTTAATTCTTTTTACTATAAATTTCATTCATAAATTACTATCAAATATGTGTGAAGTTCAAAATCGAAACAATGGAGTGTCTTCCATTGTATATATATATATATATATATATATATATATATATATATATATATATATATATATATATATATATATATATATATATATATATATATATATATATATATATATATATATATATATATATATCCCTTGATTAACGCGATTTTAGTTAAAGTGAAAATCGATTAGGGCTGAAAAGGATGGTGAAAAGACGAGAGAGCTGGTGATCCAGTAAGAGCTCAACTCTCTCTTGTCAGTATAGATAGATAGATATTTGGTTAAATTATTTTTTGTTTGTTTATTCAAAATCTTGTTAAAATAATGATTCGATGCTTTAATCCTTTTTCTTTTTAGCACAAAATGATTTGAAATTCTTTTGTATTTTTATATTTGCATTTCTAAATGTTCAGGACTCTTTGTTGTCCATAAGCAAATAGTTATTTACTTTAACAAATTATAATTTTGAAATTTATATTATAACGAAATTGATATCACTTAATTTGATTCTAAAAGAAAAAAAACTGAAAACCAGATGGCTAAAGAAAAATAAATTTATACTTTTGTATCTTAAATAGACGTTGGATTGTAATATAATAGTGCTGTTAGTATTGATAATAATAATAGTAATTAAAAATACGAAAATTCGTATAAGAAAGTCTAACAAACATATTTTGTTTAGAACGAACATTATCAGTGACAAGGACGGAAAGGAAGTGGAAAAAAAAAAGAAAGAAAGAAAAAGAAAGAAAAAATAATCATCATTAACTCCTTCGTGATAATAAAAGTTTATTATTACCGTAATAAGGTGAACATAAGTGTAATCAAATATATGAAATATGGTAATTATATAACATAATAGTATATGTACATTTATCATTACATTTGAAATGGATGAAAGTAATATCTTTTCTGGGTATATTGAGCAAGAAGTTCCTCACAAACCCACCTTCAGTTACGTTTCATTCGGGAATCGGAATGAGTGGACCAATCGAGTACAGTTTCCTATGGTCAAGTGCAGTATGAATAATGTGATGGAGAAGTTCCAACAAATGTGGAGATGTCTTTCACTGACATTGTGGTAAGTTAATGTAATGTATCTTTATTTTGTTTTTTTGAATGGTTACAAATGAGAGACTATATGGAAGACATATGACAAATTATATCTCGCTTTCTTCCTATTCTTCAGTTTTATTACCTCTTGTTCTCTTTCCTATTTGCGTGGTCGGTTGTCATCCGGTATTAACGTGAAAGTGTGATTGTTGTCATTTTATTTTTTTTTCCAATGCACTAATTTGTTTGGATTCTTTTATTTAACTGTTTATTTTCTTAAGGAATTATTTGATATTTTTTTCTTTGATCTGATGTAATTAGCTTTTATCTAAGCAGCTTGCGATATTCTGGTGTGGTTTTTTTTCCTTTTGATCATTGAAGTGGTATTTTTGCTGATCAATGGAATTGCAGGTAATAACTTTGTAGATATGTTTGATTATGCTTCAAAAACTTACTTTGAAGAATTTCAGTTTGTTGCATTTCTATTGCTATTGTTTATGCTATGGTTGATTATTATTATTATTATTTTTATTATTACTGTGATTGTTGTGATGGGTGTTTTCTTTGGTTTCCACCGTTTCATTGTGTAGTCAGAGTTTCTCTGCTTATGGTTGAATTGTGGACAGCGGTAATCAAGAAAACTGGACAGGAAAACTTGTCCAGGTATTAAAAGATATTTTTTACATTTTTCAAGTATGTGATAACAGTTGATGGTATTTCTTGTGTTTTGGTAAAGTTTTAATTAAACATTTAATTTCTTTTATTTATTTTTATGTATGTATTATTATTCTATAACTTTAGGGACTGATTTTTTCCCCGCTTATTTTGAGCTGAAACTTTGATGATTGATATTCTAACAGGGTACCCGGGTACATTTCTGAATGGATAACAAAAGGTGCACCTTAAAATAAAAAAGCTCATAGTGTGATATTAATTTATGAATAAATATCGTTTTTTTGTGATAAAATTGAAATTATATGAAATTCAGTGTACAAGTTATTTGAAAAAACGAGGATTGATAATATTATAGTATATATATTCATTATTATTATTATTGGTATAATTGAGGGTATTAGTACTTGCTAAACTGTGAAGTACAGTATTTTGTAAAATAATAAAGTTAACCTTTGGGTATTACTTTTATTTTATTTTGCTCATTGCAATATATAATTTGTTACATATATTTTGTTAAGCTGTTATATAGTTGTGGTAATTATTTTCTTAAATTTGGTTATTTTGTATGTATTCTAAAATTTTGGGTTATTGGATATTGTATTTCGGTTGTTTTAATTCATTGATATGAGCAGTTATATTTTGTATAATAAAATGTGTTGAGTACATTTCTTTCTTAAAATTTGTTAATAAACTACAGGACATTTGAGTGCATGGTTATTTATTTCCTTTCAGTTTCTTGGAGAGACCCATTTCTTTTTATTTCAAATTTTAGTAACGTAATTTCCGCTACAACATGAAAATCGGCGTGAATCAGATTATTTTCTTGACAATAAGATTAAAAAAGACCTACTGTCATAAAACAAATTTATACTGATATGGCAAAAACTAAGCCAGAGAAATAGACAATTTCACCCATGAAATAAAAGCAAATAAGAATGAACTTAAAAAAATTGAAACACGTTCAAGTAAATAATAATAAATTTTGGGGGTATTATTATATATTGGGTAATAACTTCGAGCAAAATAAAAGAGCAAAGTAAGTGGGGTTCCACATACTTATTTTTTAAAATTATCTCAAGTAATTTCTTAGCTTTAAAATTGAATTTATAAAACAGTAAAAGAGTTAAGTATAAAAGATGTTATGAATGTGTTACAAATCACTAAATATCTACATTAATAACTAAAAAGACTTAAAATTTTTGTACTTTACTTACTGTAACATCTACTTTAAATTGCCATACACTTTCTTCCGCCATTATACAAAGAGACTCTACATCAAGACATCTTGATTCTTTAATATTTCTATCTAAAATCTGTTGAATTTCATCAATAATTTCTCCACCTTTCCCCATCTCAAAATGTGGTGCTGCCATTGGTGAAAGATGTACATATATTGATATTTTACCTTCATTTGGTCTTGATGGTCTTGGTTCAACCACTTCACAGGTGATCTAAATGTAATAACTTATTTTTATTAGATATCACAATACAAAAAATAAATAAATATAATTCCTTAAAATAAATAAAAATTACTATATAAATAAAATGTTTTCGCAAAAAAAAAAAAAAAAAAAAAAAAAAAGAATGAAACAGTGTTGAAGCCAAAAAGGCAAAAATCTGAAGATTGTATAATAACATCATAACAAGAAACATTGTTCCACATATCAAAGTCATGTAATTAAGGACTGACCAAGGTTGAAATGTTGCCTAAAATTTATAAAGAAGTCAGAAGCACAGAAATTTTGGGTTAAGAAAATTTGATATAATTTTAATTGAGATTAATTAAAAGGAAGGAGTAGAATAGCTAACATTTTTCATTTAAATTAATAATTATATGTTTTTCAGAAAAAAATTAAAGAAAATTACAGATTTTGTATAATAAAAGTTCAATTTCAATACTGAGAACGACATGGAAATATGTCCATTGCAATCTAATGAGGTCAATATAATAATTAAAAGTACTAGTTTCATCGTTAAAAACTGGTGACAGTAAATAAGTTTTGACGACTTCAAGTAAAGAAAATTAAAAATTTATTTTTTCTTCAAAAGCAAAAAATTTAAAAAGATTAATTGAATCCTTTTTTTATTAAAACCTTACATTGTTTCTTTCAAGATCGATGCATACTTTGTCAAATATCTAAAAACTGTTTTAGCACAATATTTTTATTCCGTGAGTGTTGACCAAGTGCAAGAATTATAGTTGACTGAGGTGGATAATCCTTTATTACCAACTTGGTGATGTTTCCTTAATGACTTTTTTCTTTTCCATTAACTCCGTGTTGTCTGAAGAGGGAAGCAAATCAGTCTTCCATAACATGACAATTGTTTTAACCTTCTACTTATGCTTCAACTGTTATCCCTATTTTAGTGTTTTATTTTTTATTTTGTTAAAAGTGGTTTTAAATTTGCAATTATATATATATATATATATATATATATATATATATATATATATATATATATATATATATATATATATATATATATATATATATATATATATATATATATGGGGGAGGGAAGTAGCACTCCCGAGGCGATGAGATTACCCCCATTGGGTACATGGGATGTTAAGGCTACTTCCTATCTCATCCCTGTGCCCAATGGTTCGCTCCATTTCACATTCACCTTCTTCTACACTGAGTAGTCTCCTTCACATATTTAAAAAAAATAATAGAGACACCCTTTTTTAAAAGAAAAACTAAATAATGGCATCAAGAACAGTAGCCTCGGAGAAGCCCCGGGGGGCGCCTTCCAAAAATAGCACCTCATCTACCCCTTCCCAAATCACCACTTGGGAGTTGGTGGCCTCCGGTGATAGGTTTGGTACTACCAAAACTCTGCAGCTGGCTTGTCCTGATGCACGGTCTATTTTTTTAAAATTAATTTCTGCAACATTTGCAGTCTACACTTCAATTTCCACTTTGTTGAACATCACCTCTCAGAATCTTATTCTTGACCGATACTCAGATGTTTTAGCGTTCTGATAGGAAACCCTATTCTGTTTCTTCCTACTGTCTCCTCAATTTTCAGCCAAAGGCGGTTGTTGAGCATATATGCACAACAGTGATGTTTGTTGTGTCTCTAATTTGGAGTCTTCCAAATTTTCCACATTATGGCTCAGGCTTTCTGCCATTCTACGACTAAATTCATTTGTTCTGTTTATATCCTAATTCTACTGACTATCCTAAAATTCTTTGACTATTTAAACTACAAAATAGAGAACATTCTCTCTTCTTCTCCTTTCTCTCAAATCATCATATTAGGTGATTTCAATGTTCACCACCGCCAATGGCTTTCTTCTAGTTCTCATGATAAAGCTGGTGAACGTACCTTCCATTTCTCTATCCAAAATGACCTTGAGGAAACATGTGTGGCATTTTAGTGCCACAAGCTGCTCGGACATGCAATTCGTACTTCTTTAATTTCCCATGGAATGATTATTTCTTCGTGGGAGGGGTCCCTCAGAGTGTACAGAACGCATTACCAAGGTGATTCTCTCTGGCATGGAGGCGTACATTCCATTTTCTTTCCCTTCTACTAAACCTAACCAACTTTGGTTTAACTCGGCTTTTGTAAGAAACACTCAACTGGTGATCTTCTTTCCACTCTTGCTGTCGCGCTGGACATATCGAAAGCTTTGCTTCCTAAACTTTCCTCATTTATGATCTATCCTTCTCTCTAATTCCTTTACGGTTGTTCTATAGCAGCTGTTGTAAACGTCCACCGTTCTCAGGGTTCTGTCCTATCCCCAACACTTTTGATGTTTTCATTAATGACCTTTTTATTACCTAATCTCCTATCCACTCCTATGCTGATGACTCCACCCTTCCTTACTCTTTCCAGTTTGAAAAACACCCCATCCAGCAGCAGTTGATAGACTTGAGAAGCGTAGCCTTGAAGCAACTAACCTTTGATCTTCCACGTATTTCAAATTGGGGCAGAGAAAACATGGTTGTTTTCAATGCCTCAAAAACTCAGTTCCTTGATCTCTCCACTCAATACAATCTTCCACAAAACTATGATGTCTTCATCGAAAATTCCCAACTCAAACCTTCATCTGTTCTTTATATTCTTGGCGTATCCTTTTCTTGTGATCTTTCTTGGAAAGATCACATTACTTCTCTTTCTGAACAAGCTTGTAAGAGGTTGGGTGTTCTAAGGTGCTTTCAGAATTATTTTACGCCACCCCAGCTGCTTGCTCTCTATAGGGGTGTTGTCCCCCCTTGTATGGAGTATGCTTCGCACATCTAGGGTGGTTCCATTCATACAGCTCTCCTTGAGAAGGTGGAATCTAAGGCTTTCTGTCTCATCAACTCTTCTGCTCTTACTCTTTCCAATCTCTTTCTGCCAATCGAATTGTTGCGTCACTCTCTTTCTTTACAATCACTATTACAATGGACACTGCTCTTCTGAACTCTCTAATCGCATACCTCCTCCATTGAGAAGAGCTTGGGCAACACACCTTTCTACACAGTCTCATCATTTCTCTGTCCAACTCTCTGACCCCAGTATTAACCACTATGCTCAATCTCACATATACTTTACTGAGAAAGTCTGGAACACACTCCCTTTATTTGTTTATTAATGTTGGCTATTCTACGTCTTACTTATAATTAAATAAACCTCAATTAAATTAATATATATTTTTACTAACCTAAAATTTCAGTGCTTTTGACCTCTTTACAAATTTTAGACAACCCCGGCCCCGGCTAAATTTGGGTGATCCCAGCCACGCCCCTGGCAAAATTCTAGCCTCTGTCTGTCTGTCTGTCTGTCTCTCTCTCTCTCTCTCTCTCTCTCTCTCTTATATCATATATCTATATATATATATATATATATATATATATATATATATATATATATATATATATATATATATATATATATATATATATATATATATATTAACTTTATGCACATTCAAAAAGTTTTAACCCTATCAATGGGACTTGCATTTCCTTCTATCTGGCATGTAAACTCTCACTGGAATTACCTAGATCAAGATCCTGGGGATATATTTCCCATGTTGATCCTTGAGTTTTTGCAGGCATGAGATTGAAGTTCTGTAACTCTTTTGCAAATGTACACAAATTAAGATAAATGTGTAGGATTCAGATGAATCAACAGCAGAGCTCCGTTGCCAAAAATTCAATCTGATCAG
>SEYY01022773.1:27500-50000 GCA_009176605.1 Armadillidium nasatum | reverse complement strand
ATAATAATAATAATAAAGGCCTAAATGAAATGAAACTAAATAATAATAATACGAATTCAAAACATTTGCATTTATATAGATGCTTCCAGTATTCGATATTTCCAGAATAAGTAAGTACGTTTGAAATATATATATATATATATATATATATATATATATATATATATATATATATATATATATATATATATATAAATAAAAAACACACAACACACACACACACACACACACACACACACACACACACACACACACACCATATATATATATATATATATATATATATATATATATATATATATATATATATATATATAATATATATATATATATATATATATATAATATATATATATATATATATATTAGTATGGATCGGATGTCATATTTTCCAATTTGCGGATGCGGATGCGGATGTTGAATTGTTGGAGAAGTGCGGATGCGGATGCGGATGTTGAATTTTCGAAAGTGCGGAATGCGGATGCGGATGTTGAATTTTCGAAAAGTTCGGATGCGGATGCGGATGCGGATGTTAATTTTGATGAGGATGCGGATGCGGATGCGGATGTTAATGACATTTGTTTCGATCTTTAGGGGTCTGGGGGTCCGTGGGACCGCATGGGTCCGTGAACCGACAAAGAAAATGACAGGAAGGTCCCTGAGAATGCAGGATTGCACGCAAATGCAGAAAAGACCGTTAGGGACAGGTTGCCTGATTTTTCTGTCAAAAGCGGTATATATATATATATATATATATATATATATATATATATATATATATATATATATATATATATATATATATATATATATATATATATATATATATATATATATATATATAATATATTTCACTATCACCTTTCCCACTTTCGTGAGGTAGTGCCCGCCACAATTCCCTTACAAACATAACTATTCTTACCTTTCAACGCTTTCACCACCTCCCTCCATCTCTGTCTCCACAAATCTTCTACCCTCGTCTAAACTCAAATTCCTTCCATCAAAATCACTCTCACTCCATCCATCCATCTCCACTTCGGCCTTCCCTCCCCCTACCCTTCCCCTATCTACATCGGATCTACGTACCTTGCCAACCATTCTGTTCTCTTTCATTCTTCACATATGTCCAAACCATTTTAGCACATCCTCCTCCTCTCTATCAATTACACCCCTCTTCCATTTACACATCTCCCTTATTCTTTCATTTCTAATCCTATCAATCCTTCTCAATTTATATATCGCTCTCAAATCTTTCATCTCAAAGATATTGAAACTTTTTCACGACCGAGCACTTATCGTCTATGTTTCACACACATACAATATAGAAGGTGAACACATACATCCAAATATTCTTATCTTTATTTCTTTCTAAATTTTTCCTTTCTTCCATACTTTTCTTAGGCCCCCAATACTTTCATTCCTTCTACCACTCTGTTCTTTATTCCTTTTTCTGTCCCACCCTTACCTTCCACCCAACATTACTAGATATTTGAATTCATTCACCTCCTCAAGTTTCTATTCTCACACTTCTACAAACCAATTCCTCCCTCCACATTTCCTCATCCCCACCTCCAATCCTCATAACTTTATTCTCCGCTGGATTGAATTTCAATCTGTGTTTGCACATTTCCCTGCAAACTCTCTCACAAGTATTCTCATCTTTTCTCCAGATTCTGCCACCAACACATGCCGCATCATCTGCAAAAAGTAAAATATTCACTTCACATTCACCCTCCATATTTCTAAACGTAATACTCTTCCCTTCTCTCTCCATTTTTCTAAGTAAACCATTCATCAATAGATTAAATAACATGGAGATATTACACACCCCTGTCTCAATCCCACTCCTATGCTAAACCAATCCGATAGTTTTCTCTTCACCCTCACTCTTGATCTACAATTCGCATATATATATATATATATATATATATATATATATATATATATATATATATATATATATATATATATATATATATATATATATATATATATATATATATATATATATATTAGTGATGGATCGGATGTCATATTTTCTAATTTGCGGATGCGGATGCGGATGCGGATGTCGAATTTTGGAGAAGTGCGGATGCGGATGCGGATGCGGATGTTGAATTTTTGAAAGTGCGGATGCGGATGCGGATGCGGATGTTGAATTTCCGAAAGTGCGGATGCGGATGCGGATGCGGATGTTGAAATTTCGAAAATGCGGATGCGGATGTGGATGCGGATGTGGATTTTTGTGCGGATGCGCGATGCGGATGCGGATGCGGATGCCATCACTAATATATATGCAAAAAAAATTTTTCGACATTTTTCTCTAAAGCATTTGACGTCAGTTGTGATTTGATAGTCGAGTAGGTCGAACGTTAATAATTCATTATGGTGCGCCTAACACCCCAGCAACGTGCTTTAGTGATTAAAACATATTATGAAACCGGATCGTCTATTGTGGAAACTCAAAAAAAATTAAGCAGTTATTTTGGTGTACATTATGTGAATAAAGCGAATCAAATACTCCATGCACTGTATACGTTAAGAGAATTTAGTAAACCTGGCAGACTACGCACACGACGTGCTCGTCAAAACCTTTTTACTGTACGAGAAAATAATAATGAAAATGTAGGCGTTTATACGACCAGGAAAAATTTAACCAGAATTTTGTTTCATCCTTACCCAACCAAATTGCAAAAACCGGAAGTAAGTTAGAATAATTTTTTATTTATTTATCTATTTATTAATTATTTTTAATTCGTTTATTTACCGTACCAAAATCAGTACACAATACATATATTTTTAAATAAAACTATTTTGACATCCATATATAATTAAAATTTTCCATATAATTACTAATAAGGCCTATATTATAAATATATTTGTAATACAATTAATTAAAAAAAGGAAAAAAAATTCAAATAGTTTGTGTTAAATTTTTGTAAAAAGATGCTCCACACTTTTGGTCAACTTGAACTTGAAAAGCACGCAAATTTTCAAGAAATAAACGCTAACTATTTTATATACTTGAAATATATATATATATATATATATATATATATATATATATATATATATATATATATATATATATATATATATATATATATATAATATATATATATATATATATATATATATATATATATATATATATATATATATATATATATATGATAATTATAATAATAATAATTTTTTTTTTTTTATTTATATTTTATATTTAAATTAAATATTTTTTGTTTATTATATTATATATATATATATATATATATATATATATATATATAATTATATATATATATATATATATATATATATATATATATATATATATATATATATATATATATATATATATATATATATATATATATATATATATATAATATATATATGCCATACATAGGAAAGCTTATGTAATTAAAGTATGTTCAGCAAAATTGAACTTATGGTAATTTTCGAAAACTAATAACAACCATTCAGCTTTTTACTATGCAGGAAATTCTAAAAGATTAGGTAAATGGTATAAGTGGGAAAAAAGCTTGCGGAAAAATACGGATATTCCAAGTGCATTATCTCGACAATTTTGTGGATGAAACAAAAATTGAAATAAAAATAACTGAAGACAACTAAAGTTTTCAATAATCGTTTAGGTTAAGAGTAACACAAAAGCGAAACAAATCCTTGAGTCAGAATTCCATGTCACAGAAAGCCCTGGATATATTTGATGATTTGAAAGCAGAAAAACCAAATTATAATATTATCGAAGGTTTTAAAGAAAATAAAGGACGGATTGATAATTTTGGCGGGAGAACTACAATTATAAAGGTTGCCAGTTGCAATAAGGTAGATAATTAAATAATCTTACATAACATGTTACGTACAGTACATT
Source organism: Armadillidium nasatum (assembly GCA_009176605.1). Classification (NCBI taxonomy): domain Eukaryota; kingdom Metazoa; phylum Arthropoda; class Malacostraca; order Isopoda; family Armadillidiidae; genus Armadillidium; species Armadillidium nasatum. The sequence goes on along the minus strand of SEYY01022773.1, from coordinate 46,108 downwards.
GTTACGTTTAACCGAAATATATTTATATATATATATATATATATATATATATATATATATATATATATATATATATATATAATATATATATATATATATATATATATATATAATATATATATATATATATAGGCTTAGGTGTAGATTGTTTCTGACTTTCGATATTTTTTATATCGATATTTTTTATGTCGATATTTATTTTAATAGATAATTTTATACCTATAATTAGCCCTAGGCTACTATGTCGTGCAAACGTTCTTGTGTACGTTAGGTCTCTTTTACGGCAAATTCTTGAGTAGGTTAGGCCTCTTTTTACGGCAATTTCTGTAGTTCAGGTTATGATAAGTCGAATTAGGTTCTGCTAGAAAAGTAAGTAATAATAATTGTGTGTATGTCTAGTGTAATAGGGCCGTAACCTCTAATTCTCGGCAAAGTTCTTGTTTATTTACGATAGGCCTCTCCAATATTTTCGATTATCGATATTTTCGGACAATCGAAAGTCAGAAACAATCTACACCTTTACCTTATATATATATATATATATATATATATATATATATATATATATATATATATATATATATATATATATATATATATATATATATATATATATATATATATATATATATATATATATATATAATGCAGCCGGCAATGTGCTAAATTTGACATGACGTGTAAGAAGTATGCTATGTACAAAACTTGAATTTTTTCAAATAAGATTATTATTTTTTTCCCCCCAGGAAGGACTTTCGTCCTGTCAGTGAGATCTTTCGAGGAAGATCCTTGAGTTTCAAGGGCCCACGGCGGATACCGCTGGCTGGGCCAGGCCTATCGCGGATGCCGGAGATTATTCCCATCAGTGGCAAGAGCACTCCACTAATGTACTCGTTTAACGAATGAGTCATTCGGAACTCAGCGCAAGGAGAAACCATAGTATAAATATACTTATACTATGGAGAAACCGCTCACATTTCCCATTATTATTATTATTATTATTATTATTATTATCTCAACCTGTTGTCCGAACCCAAAACTGGTTCGCAGACGTTTTTTCGGGTGAGTCGCAAGGATATCGTACTAATTTTTCATTCTTTTGCACATGTTTATTTGAATTGTTCCATATAATAGAATTTTATTTTTTTTTAATATTAAAATAATTTAGAGTTTTTCTGGCTTATCACTGGAACTTAAAGCGGAACATGATTATCATAACCCTAGCATTTATTATTGTACAGTTTCCAATTTACTTTATGGCGTTAACTTGAAACCATAAAATTATAATTTTAAACTGTAGTTTATAAAAGGTAATACTATATTGAATATGTATTTTATTTTTTGGATATTTTTTTCTTATTATTTTTGTAACTTACGCAAAATATAGTGGCAGAGTCACTCTGTTGCCAATTTGGCATTTTTAATGGTAAAACTGGAGTCAGGAATTGCCAGTAGGAATTTTTTCTGTTTGCATAGTCATGTTCATTCATATGCATTCAATTTAATAACAGAGATATTATTTGATTCATCATAACCCTTATTTTGAAAATGATTGCAACAAAAAGGAAATATAGGGACGAAATTTTAAAGTTTGGTGTTACGTCAGTTTCTATCGCTGGTGTAGAAAGACCTCAATGTGTCATATGCATCCAAACTTTCAAATGAGTCAATGAAACCTAACAAACTCGAAAGGCGATCTAATCTAAGGTGACCATATTTTTCTGATCAAAAATCGGGACGCTTCTGAACATTGCCCCCCCCCCCCCAAATACCCTCCTCGTAAGGGTTTTAAGGGATGTATAAAGAAGGGTGATTTTTAATATAAAGAAGAAATACGATTGTTGTTTTCAAAAACAAGTCATATATGGTTTATTAGTTGACATTCTACAAAAAAAAAAAAAAAAAAACTTTTTGCTATCTAATTTAAACAAAAGTTGGATGAAATACTATTATCCGTCCCGATTTACCCTCTAAAAAAATCGGGACGGATGGTCACCTTAATCTAATCACAAAGTATATTAATTTAAGCCTGATGAAACAAAATACTGATATTGAGAACAGGCAGTTGCATCTTCAAACGATTCAAAAAATAATAATATTTCAGTTATATGTCCTATCTACGATCTGTAGCTAACACTCCTTCTGAAAAGGCAAATCTTTTCAGACTCCTTTTTCATCTAATTCCATACTGACCGTTTCTTGCATCCGTCCTCTCAGGTGTCCCATTTCTCTTAACCTGTGATTACAAATGATCAAGTGAGATCTAAGGCTAGTGGCCCTGTTCTCGTTCGACTCTATTCTATGCATCAGTACTAATAGTTTTCCTAAATTCTGGAAGCACATTTGTTAACCCGACCAATCCCAAAGAGTGGTAGCCACTCTAATACTTCAACTATAGTCCTCTGTGTTGTTTAAAATCTGTGAAACTATCCTTAACTCTCATTTCCTGAATCTCTAGTCTCATTTTCTTCTTTCTTATCATTGGTATGACTTTCGACGATTGAGGTTTAACTGGTGACATACTTTCCTATCTTTTGATTTATGGTCTTCTGCCATTAGAGACTATGGGGAGTCTCGAGTGATGGCGATTGAAGATATCCAAAGCTACAAGTCACTGCTCCCGAAACTCCCTTAATTTTGGTTTCCTCTTTCGTTTTGCTTACTCATGTCTAGTTTTCTCTCAGATCATTCCATATCACCATTTGTTGATGGAATGACCTCTTCCTCTTTTCCTATTGTGGTGTTCTTCAGGGTTCTGTTTTATCTCCAACTTTATTCTTCCTTTTCATCAATGATCTCGGCTGCACTTTCAGTTCTGTTCATTCTTATGCCCATGAGTCAACTCTCCATTATTTTATTCATTTTAAATCTGCACTCCCTTTTGCATCTAGAGTTGTCTCCACTTTATCTGTCTATTCTATTCTTGCTATTCTTTGTGATTTTCCGGTGGGGTTTCCTCAACCTTATGAAATTTAACTCTATTTAAAAACTGAACTTCTTCACATCTTCCTTAACTTCCAAATCTCATATCTCCTTCAACGTTTCATCTGTGAACATCATAATCATTCTTAGACTGAACATAAACAATAAATTGTCTTGGAAATCTTATTTCACAACAGTTGCAAAAGTGGCTTCAAGGAAACTGGGAGTTTTGTTCAGGTTGTGGAAATTTTTTTCTTTCAGTCAGTTACTCCATTTTTATATTGGTCTTATCCGCCCTTGTATGGTTTACAATTCTCACATTTGGGAGAGCTCCGGTTCTCCCCCTGCTTTTGGACAGGGTCCAGTCTTAGGCTAAAAGATTAATAAACTTTCTCCTACTTTCAATCTCCCTTGATCCTTAATCCCTGTGACAATGTTAGCACATTGTCTCTTTCTATAGATACTACACCAGCAGGTGTTCAAGGTAATTGATCTCCTACATTGCATTGCCGTCGTAGCACAAGGGATGCTTGCTTTCATATGAATTTTGTGAACAGTGAAAAATTCAGGGTTGCTCTTTGTGGTGCATTCTCCTTTCTGTTCCTCTGTTCTGTGGAACCCCCTCCTTCATCTGTTTTTCTTGTTGCATGTAATCTTCCCCTCTTTAAGCCCTCCAACAACACTCACCTGAGAGATTTGCTTTAAACTCGGGTTTGGGTGGTTTCCTTTTATTTTAAATTTATGCCTAGTGTCACCACTCCTCGTGAGTAATGACAAAATGTTTAAAAAAAAAAATTTAAACACCTAAACTGTTTGACTACTTTTCTAAAATTTGGATGCAAAATTTAATAATAATAGTGAAATTTCTCCAAATTCAAGAACTTTTTTTTTTTACCAATCTGTAGATCTTAGGAATAGATATACATTTTCTTTTCTTTTCAGGATAAATGACGATAATTTTTAAGGATTTTTACTTTTAAAATTTAACATTTATTTAAATATATATATATATATATATATATATATATATATATATATATATATATATATATATATATATATAATATATATATATATATATATATATATATATATATATATATATTTTTTTTTCAGGACAATGGAAAAGAATCGGTATCGTCATCGTCATCTGGTGAAAATGGTGCAAGTGTCAACGATATCGATCCAGTTAGGCAACGACTGCTTGTTGATGAGGTTGGAGATGCTGTCAACTCTTCTTCATTAGAAATCACAGACACATCCAACGCCATACAAGAAACCTATAAAGAACCCATGGATTGTCCTCCACATAAAAAATCGAATTTTACTGAATATCTGAACAATAGTGACAATAGAGAATCCGAAGTCGACAGTTCTGTTTGTAACGAACATTTAGAAAATAATATTAAGGACTATTGTACATTGTTACGTACCTTACCAACTTCACTAACTCCTGTAGAAAATAATATTAGGGACAATAAGACACTGTTACACACTATCTTAACTCGTACTCCAACTCATTGCCACAATTCCGTAGATATTTCAGAAAAAAATTTAAAATCCGAAAATAGGTTTGAAGATGAATTTGAAGCTTTCGGCAAATATGTAGCAATGTCATTACGAAAAATGCCTTTATCAAACGCCTTATCAGTTGAAAATCAAATTTACAGCGCCATTAACAGCGAACGGAGATTAATACTTCTGCAGGAGAATAAGAATGGGATTAATATTGGAGACGGAATTAAATTTAAGACTGAAGGTGAACCCATATGAATAACTAGTTAAAATTTTAATAAAAAAAAAAGTATACAAAAAAAATTTTAATTTCATATTTATTGTTTCGATTTTATAGAATGTGTGAAGCAACTGTTCCTGTTTTAAAGAATCTTCTATTAATTGAAATTAGCTTCATAGTTTATTTTTTATTTAAATATTTTATTTCAAATTTTGTATTAAATAGTTTTTTACCAAACTTTTACATATATTGTTTTATATAAAGTTATAAAAGTTATTGTTTCTTTGATTTTCTACATTCAAAAAACTATCCCAATGTTAATTGGATATATATATATATATATATATATATATATATATATATATATATATATATATATATATAATATATATTATATATATAATATATATATATATATATATATATATATATATATATATATAAATTATATAAAAAAACACGATGTTTGTGCACTATTTTTACATGAATAACACAACCCCACAGGAAATAAAACCAAAAAAACAGAAGAAAGGCTTTCGAAAGGTCAACAGTCTTTCCTCATTCAGGTTCATGTTTTTTAATAAATAACGTGAGCCTGAAAGAGGAAAGACTGTTGACCTTTCGAAAGCTTTGCTACTGTTTTAATTTTTGTTTCATTTCCTTGGGGTTGTGTTATTCATGTAAAAATAGTGCACGAACATCGTTTCTTCATATATATATATATATATATATATATATATATATATATATATATAATATATATATATATATATATATATATATATATATATATATATATATATATATATATATATATATATATATATATATATATATATATATATATTTTAAATCTTCACACCAACCCCACTTTGAGAAGCTCTGTGGTATGACACCCATTTTTGAGATGCAGGACTATTACATATTTTTTCGTATGGATGTAAACAGTCGAACTTAGTTTCAAAATTGAAATAAATTTTAGTGTAACACTACGCGGGTATCGTTAAAAAAAAAGTATAAAGGAGCATTCTTGATTAAAAACATCCAGCGTAGTAATTTTGAAGACATCTTTTTATCTTTCTACGCCAAATTTGAAATATTTCAGAAGCGATACGAATAGCGATATTACCAATTACAAGTTCCACTAATTATTGAATTGCAATTAGAGCATCGAAACATATGAAGCAATTACAGAGATGAAAGGTCTAAAAAAACTAATGCCAAAACTCTTAATATTGTATCGTCCTTATGATAGCCAGATTTAGCTACTTTTCGAAAAATCTGGCAAACTTGTCCCTAACGGTCTTTTCTGCATTTGCGTGCAATCCTGCATTCTCAGGGACCTTCCTGGCATTTTCTTTGTCGGTTCAAGGACCCCTGACCCCCAGATTCGAGCCAATTCCAGCCGAACTGAACCGCAAAGAAAATGGTCAGGAAAGAGAGTGAGGTGAACGCAGCGATTTTGCAAACTCAGGCAACTTCCTGATACCATTTTGGGAGGGTTCACGGGGGCCCCTTCCCCAGACTTGAGGCCAATTTCAATGGGTTGAACCCCCCAAAATGGTGTCAGGAAAGAGCGTGAGGTCAATTTGAGCGGAGTGATTTGCATTGCAAATCAAAATCCCGTTTTGGCTTAGGTTGCCAGATTTTTCGAAAAGTAGCTAAATCTGGCACCCGTCAAAAGCGCCCTCCTTACTACTTATGATATTCCTCATGTGGTTCTCAAAATTTATACTTCCAAGCTTGCACCCTACTCCGTTAGTTTATTTCATCAATCTCTTTTTCAGTTTGACCTTCTCTCTTCCTACTGCAAACGAGCTCTCTTTCAGCCTGTGCCAAAATATAGAAATCTTTTTCAACCCTGTAATTTTCGTATTCTCGCTTTATCTTGTGTTTTTATTCAAATTTTCTAATCTATCCTTAACTGGAAAATAGGAAACTTCATAATTTTTCCAATTTTATCTCTTATCACCAAGATGGCTTTTGTAAGGAACACTCAATTGGTGAACTTCTGATTTTTAGTTGGTCCTCTACTCTTCGTCATTTTGGTGATTATTTTGCTGTGGCACTAGACATATTGAAAGCCTTCGGTAAAGTCTGGCACAAAGTTTTAATTTTCAAGCTTCTCTATTTCTAAATTTATTCTCTGTGGTTCTCTTTCCTGTTTTTAGAGCAATCGTAGACACAATAGTACGAATACGCGGCCCAAAGTATATGTTGACCTCATGCTCTTTCATGAGCCCAATTTGTTGACTCTGACCCTTTTTGGGGATTCAGGGACCCAAATACGGAGCATGCACCCTCATTTAGGGATTGCAGGCGTAGTCACAGCACCCCATTTTTTCGGCCCCTTTCTAGACCCCTTTTTTGTTAAACCTCTACTAGGAGTGGACACACACACTCTCTCCCTGATACCACCCCCCATCCCTAGGGGTTGGTGGCGTAACCACAGCACCCCATTTTTCAGCTTCTTTTCTGCCCTCATCTTGAAGATTCAGCCGCATCTCGGAAAGATATGCACAACTTCTTACACATATCTCTCTCACTCCTCCTTCTACACTTCCCTTTCCTGGAGGGTAATAGTGTGGCCCAGCACCCCATTTTTCAGCCTCTTTCTTGACCCCTTTTTAAGGCTTAAGTCAGACGCGGAGGGATACACACCCTCTCCCTCCTTTTACCGCTTCCATCCCTAGGGGGGCTGGCACAGCACCCCTATTTTCAGCTTTTCTAGCTTCATTTTGAATGTTCAGCTGCATCTCGTAAAGGAATGATATGCACACTCCTTACACCTTCTCCCTCACCCCTTTTTCTACCTACCTCCCTTCCTAGGGGATAATGGCGCAACCCAGCACCCGATTTTTCTCTACCTACTGCTATGCTTAATGTTACATGTGCTGTACGGGTAAAGTCTGGAACACACTCTTTATCTTTTCAAAAACTTTGATTTGCACACTTTCAAACGTCGTTTATCAGAACATGTCAGCCTTTAATTTTGCCTTAGGTCTGAAATTTTCCCTTTCTTTGGTGCAATTTGGTAGGCCTTTGATCTTTGATCACAATATTATATATATATATATATATATATATTATATATATATATATATATATATATATATATATATATATATATATATATATATATATATATATATATATATATATATATATATATATATATATATATATATATATATATATATATATATATATATATATAATATATATATATATAGTCAACTTTTTCTTACGAATTATATTGTTTTTACAATCATTAATTTTTCGTACTGGGATTTGATTTTTTGAGGTTCCAATGGATTTTAAGTTTTAACTTATTTTCTGTTTTATAACATATTTCTGGCATTTTCAATAAGTTTAGTTGAAATCTGCGTATATATATATATATATATATATATATATATATATATATATATATATATATATATATATATATATATATATATATATATATATATATATATATATATATATATATATATATATATATATATATATATATATATATATATATATATATATATATATATATATATATATATTATATATATATATATATAAAAGATTATGATATATCATGTGCAAACTGCAATAAGCCCCAAATGGTAAAAGAAAGGAAACTTGTTAAAAATGAAAATTCATTTTGTTATTCTGCTTCTGCGCATAGCCACTAGAGGACCTCACACGGTAATGGCAACGAACAGACGAACACACGCGACTCACACGCTATTTAGTTGCTTTGCTGGTTTGTTTTGATGAGTGTGGCTGCCAGCTAGTTTTATTTTTATATAAATAATTTAGTATTTATTTTTGTGGCTTGTGCATATAGCGTTAGAAGTGAGTATATATATAATAGAAAAATAAAATGGACTCTAAAATTAATCCGCGTAAGAGATCTCGGAACACCATTCAGCTTATTAAACACAGAATTATGAGAGATTATGAAGATGGTGCTAGAGTGAAAGATTTGGCGGAAAAATACAACTACGCACAGATAACTATGGCTAGATTATTAGGGAGCAAACAAAAGTTGAGAAAATTAGAAAATAATACTATAATTATGGAAATGGAGAAGTTGTTATTCGATTGGATAAAAGATAAACAAAAGCGAAACGAACCTGTAACTGATACTGCCATTATTCAGAAAGCCATAAAACTATACGATATTTTGATGGCAGAAACATCAAATACTTGTACTGAAGGTTTTAGAGCACATGAATCATGGTTTAATCGTTTTTGTAGGGATGCTGGCATAGAAATTGATAAGGTTACTCGTCTTGTGAAAAAGGTAAATGAATAATCAACGCGTACCACATTTTTTGACAAATTTATTTTGTGTATAATCAGATTATTATATATTAAACAGATTTCTGGCCTTTCGATATAACGATAACTAAAGACCTGTTTTGTAATTTAATATATATTATAAATTTATAATAACGGCAACTATTTTATTCATGGTAGGAAAGCAGTAGTTTTTAAAACTACAAAAGCTACGAAAATGAATTGAAGAAAGTCTAATGAAGCGTGGTAGACTAATTTGGATAACTGTTTAGTTCATGGTGGGAAATGAATATCTATTACATAAGCGAACATAAATTAAACAGAAATCAATTACGGAGGTCCTTTTGAAGTAGGGATGGACCGGATTGTAAATTTGCCGGATACCGGGTATCCGGTTAAATTGCCGGATATTCATTTAGATTTACATTAATTTCTAATCTAATATATATATATGGTGGATAAAAACTAAAAATTATATATATTCATTTTTATGTAAATATTTTTAAAAAAATTTTAATTCACATCTACATTTACTCAACATGAAAAGCCTAATGTATGTCTTTTTAAAAAAAATAGTTGAAAAATCAAAGTAATTGTAGGCCAGTGTACATTAGGGGACCATGCATAACTCAAAAACTACTAATCGTACGTAAAAAAGGATAACATTTTTGAAATCCTTGGGGAATTTGCAGAAAGAAAATAGTAAAGATGTAAAAATAAGTTTAAAAAAATGGATTTCGTATCATAATTTCTATTTATAAAATAGAAGTTATCGTGCCATAGCCAAATTTTTCTTGTTTTCTTTTTAAAATTTTTTTTTGCAATTTAGTTTTCTAAAGAACTTAGTTCGATTTATCATAATCCAACTACCGAAGTTGGCCGTGTGATACAGAAATAACTGATAGATAGATTCGTTGCCGTGTTATAGTAGCCTACTGCCAAACGTACGATTCTAAATTCATATATATATAAAGAACTATAACTTACGTACGTATTAAAATTATTCTGTTATTTTTTATTGCCGCTTTTTCTTACTAAAAATTATCCAAGGATTTCAAAAATATAATCCTTTTTAACGTACGATTAGTAGTTTTTGAGTGATGCATGGCCCCTAATATGCACTCTGGCCGTAATTGTAATGCTGTATTGAAACTGAAACAGAATCTATTAATAGTTCATTTCAATAATTTGAATATTTTAATTCCTATAATTAAGAACTTTATTTTTACCTGATATCCAGCCCTATTTTGAATCTCGATAAACCATTAAAAAAAAAAAAAAAAAAAAAAAATTCCCTTCGACCGTGAGCGTTAATAATTTTTATTTCATTACCACTCAGGGGTCGGTGGCCCGGAAATATACGTTCGTGTGCCATGCAGATATAGTTAAAAATATTCATTTTTTACCATGAAGTAAACTAACCCCATATATATATATATATATATATATATATATATATATATATATATATATATATATATATATATATATATATATATATATATATATATATATATATATATATATATAATATATATAATCCAAAGTTATACTAATACACAGAGACTGAGAATGACCAACTGTTTTTATATTAAGCTATAATGTGTAGCTCCAATAAATTTAAACTATATCGAAGCTATTAACTGTGTATATAATCTATTTTTTATTTACGTAAATAGAAATAAAATAAAAGCTTATGTATATATATATATATATATATATATATATATATATATATATATATATATATATATATATATATATATATATATATATATATATATATATATATATATATATATATATATATGTGTGTGTGTGTGTTTAGGGGAGAACTTAATGCTCTCCGAAACGATGCGAGTACCTCCTCCCACTGGGCATAATAACTCAGGGTGATAGGGTGGGCAAGACCATTCAACAGAATGGTCTAGCCTTTTGATTGGTTCCTTTTCGCTTTTTACCATCTTAAAGGGTCTCTAGTTCTCTACCCTCGATCCATATTGTAGAGTCTATGCTCCCACCACCCTCCCCCTTCACATGTACTCCACATATTGACAAGTGCTTACTCCTACATCATTACCTTTTCAAAAGAAAAATAAATGGTGAAACATAAAACTACCTCAGGGATGCTTGGAGGGATTGCATGCAAACAATGCCAGTCATTTACCCCTCACCCCATCATCTTTTGAAAGTTTATGGGAAAGGTGCCGCCAAGACCTGCATGGTCTGGTGCACCGTCTTTTTTTTTTAAATAAATTTCTGCAATATTCACGCTCTTGATTAATTTTAACTTTGTAGAACACCACCTATTTTCCAGATCTCCTCTCTTATTATGTAAAACTCTGGTTCTTATATGCTCTGACAGCAAACCCTACTCTGTTACCTAATTTGCAGAAAATGTCAACTCTAACTGCTTCTTCTTCTGTAGTATCTTCTGACGGCACAGCTACAGTTTTGCCTTCTGTTAAAGCCGAACTCTTCACTCAAACCTTTGCCTTTAATTCCATCTTAGACGATTCCGAAACTATTCCCCTTCTTTTATGCCGAATGTAATTTCTTCTAAAGATGTCATTTCTGCTCTCTCTGAACTAAATACTAAGAAAGCGTACAGTACTGACAGTATCCCTATTGTGCTTCTGAGTTTACACCTTGCTTTGGTAAACTATTTCGTCTCTGTCTTTCTTCTTCGACCTTCTTATATTGCTGAAAACGTGCGCTCATTCATCTTGTGCCGAAGAGGGGGGAACCCTATCAACCCTCTTAACTGTCGTCCTATTTCATTAACCTCATTTCTTTCTATAGTTTCCGAATCTGTAATTAACAGCAAGATTTGGTAACATCTTATTTCCTCTAATCTTGTCTCAGATTGCCAGTATGGCTTTCTTAAAGAGCGCTCTACTGGTGATCTTTTCCTCTCTGTTCTTGGTCCTCCTCTCTTTGGCATTTTAGTAAATCTTTCACTGTACTACCAGACACCGAAAGCTTTCGATAGAGTCTGGCACAAAACCTTGATTTCTAAATTTCCTTATTTTAGAATCCATCCTTTTTGTGGCATTCTCTTTGATTTCTTCTCCTGTTTTTCTAAAGCTGTTGTGGTAGACGACCACCATTCTTCTTTAACATCTATTAATAGTGGTGTTCCTCAGGGATCTGTCCTATCCCCAACTTTTTCTGCTTTTCATTAATTACCTCTCTATTTGTCATATATCCATTCCTTTGCCGAGGGGATAACCCTTCATTACTACTTATCTTTCTCGTAAATTTCAAATTAGGGGATAGAGAACAAAGTCCTTTTTAATGCCTCAAAAACTTAATTCCTTTATCTTTTTACTTGACATAACGGTCTACACAACTAAGACATCTTCGAAAATACACAGCTCAAACATTCGTCTGTACTTAATTTTTTCGGAGTTTCTTTTTCTAATGATCTTTTTTGGAAGGATCACATCACTTCTCTTTCTAAGCAAGTTTTAGTGTTCTGAGGCGCCTTCGTAATTTCTTCACGCCACCTCAGTTGTTTGTTCTTTATAGGAGTGTTCGCTCCTATGTGGAGTACTCCTCGCTCATCTGTGGTGGTTCCACTCGTACAGATCTCGAAATGGTAGAGTCTAGGGCTTTTCATCTTATAAACTCTATCACTCTCACTAACTCTCTCTTTCTGCACGTCGAATTGTTGTGTCGCTATCTCTGTACTATCGCAGTTACAACGGATACTAAATTCTGAACTCTTCCGTCGCATATCTCCTCCATTGAGAATGGCTCGTGTTACACGACTTTCTACACATTCTCATCTTTTCTCTATCCAATTCTCTGACCCCAGACTTAACTGCTATACTCATTACACATACGGTACTGATTGTACACTACTGGTAAAGTCTGGAACACATTCCTTTCATCTATTTTCCAAACTCCCTTTGACCTGCACACCTTCAAACGCCGTGTATCGGGACATGCCAGCCTTTAACAAGAACGATTTCGATATTTCTCCATCTCAGATGGAAATTGAGTCCTCTGGCCAAAGCTCACCATATATATATATATATATATATATATATATATATATATATATATATATATATATATATATATATATATATATATATATATATATATATATATATATATATATATATTTCAACCTTCTCTTCTTGTTAGAAACATGCTCTCATTCAGCCTGTGGCCACTAATCTAATCTCTGATCGGACAGTATGGCTTTCGTAAAGAACGCTATACTGGTGATCTTCTTTCCCTTCTCTCTGACTCTTGGTCCTCAGCTCTTCGGGATTTTGGTACATCTTTTGCTGTCGAGCTAGATCTATCGAAAACCTTCGATAAAGTGTTGCACAAAGTTTTGATTTTTAAAATTCCCTCTTTCGGAATCTATCCTCTCTGATTTTCTTTTCAGTTGTCCTATAGCTGCTGTTGTAGACGGCCATCGTTCATCTTTAAAATTATAAATAGTGTTGTTCCTCAGGGAACTGTCCTATCTCCAGCTCTTTTTCTACTTTTCATTAATGATCTTTCAATTATTTCATCACCCATCCACTCCGATGCTGATTACTCCAATCTTTACTATTCTTTTCAATATGAAAGGCACCTCTCCCAGCAGCGGTTAATGAACGCAAGGAAGGTAGCCTTGGAGCAACTAACCTCTGGTTTATCCCGTATTTCAAATTGGGGCAGAAAAAACATAGTCGTTTTCAATGCCACCAAAACTCAATTCCTCCATACCTTTTTACTGGACATATTCTTCCACACAATTACGATATCTTCTTCGAAAACACACAACTCAAACCTTTTTCTCTAATATTCTTGGTGTTTCTTTTTCTCGTAATCTTTCTCAGAAAGATCACATTACTTCTCTTTCTAAACAAGCTTCTAAGAGGGTAGATGTTCTGAGGTGCCTTCCGAATTTCTTCACTCCACCCCTTTATTGGGGTGTTGTTCGGCCCTGTATGGATAACGCCTCACACATATGGGATGTCTCCACTCATACAGATCTCCTTGAAAAGATGGAGTCTAGGGCTTATCGTCTTATCAACTCAACTTATCGCTCTCACTAATTCTATCCAGTCTCTTTTTGCTCGTCGAATTATTGCGTCAGTCAGTCTCTCTATACTATCGCTATTACAATTTACAATTTCTAAACTCTCCCATCGCATACCTCCTCCAATGAGAAGGGCTCGTGGGACACGTCTTTCTACACAGTCTCATCCTTTCTCTGTCCAAAACTCTGACCCCAGACTTAACCGCTATGCTCAATCTTACATGTACTCTACTGGAAAAGTCTGGAATACATTCTCTTCATCAATTTTCCCAATTTCTTATGACTTAAACACATTCAAACGCTGGTGTCAGGACATGTCGGCATTTAATTTGACAAGGTTTCCGATCTTTTCCCTCTGACTGAAATTTTTGTAGGCCTTTACCCACCAGAGGTTTAATAATATAAATAGAAAGACAGAGACGAAATAGTTTACCAAGCAGGGTGCAAGCTAAAAAGCACAAGTTTTGAGAACCACAGGAGAGATATCATCAGGACCGTACGCTTTCTTAGTGTTAAGCTCAGAAATAGCAAAAATGACGTTTTTAGAATAAATTCCAATTTTAGGCATAAATGAATTGGGTGGGGGGGAGGTTGAAAGAGGAGGTATAGCTCGGTAATCATCTAAAGTTGAATTTGCGCCATACGTATGAGAAAAGAGTTCAGCTTTAGAAGAAAGTAAAACGACAGTGGTTCCGAAGGATACTAGAGGAGGAAAAGAGGAAGAAGCAAAGTTTGAGTGGACATTTTTAGCAAAATGTCAGAAAGAGCGTGAGGAAGAGGAGGCAGAATTTTTTTTGTATTTTGTACTGAGAAATGAGTTTTTGGTGTTACCAAGGACAGATTTTACACGATTTCGGGATTAAATATGAATTGCATGTGTTTCTGAAGTTTGAGGACGATGGTAATTCCTAAAGATAGCATTCCTGCACCAAATAGCACGATAAAAAGCAAGTTTATACTAAACCTTACAAACTAAAGTTTGTGAGGTTTAGTAGTAGGGAAAGATTATGGAATGTACACCTCCATGCCAGAGAAAATCACCTCAGTAGTGCGCTCTGCACACTTCGAGGGACCCTTCCCACGGAAGCAATAATCATTGAGTACTACCGCAAGTCCAAGCAGGTTACGCACCGAAATGCCACAATCATTTCCTCGCCATAAGTGTAGGTCTTTTGGAATACTTGAAAAGAGAAAATAGTATACAGAGGTAAGAAAGTGATCGGAAGAACCCAGAGGAGGATATGATAGAATTTGACAGTATAAAGAGAAATGATTAGAAGTTGAAAAAAAGGTCTAGAATGTTTGTTGGGTTCATTTCGAAAGACGATCAAGGATACGAGTAGGGAGCTGCACCAGCTGCTCAAGGTAGTTTTGGAAGGAGAATTGGAAGGCACGTTCACCGTCTGTATAATGAAAACTAGAAGAAAGTCATTGGCGGTGATATCTGAAAAGAGAGAATGTGCTCTATTATTTTGGAGTTTAGATAGTCTAAGAATTTAGGATAGTCAGTAGAAATCGGAGATAAATAAAAAAAGCAATTGAATTTAGTTGTGGAATGGCAAGAGAGCTTAAGTCAAGGTGAAAAATTCAGAAAACTCCAAGTTAGAGACACGAGATTAAACAAAACCGTTGCGAACATATGCACAAGAACCTCCTTTGGCTGAAAATTGAGGATAGAGACAGCAGAAGGAAACAGAAAAGGATTTTCTATCAGAACGCTCAAGTACCCTAGTTTCTGTCAAGAATAAGAGGCGAGGTCTGGAAGGAGAAAGGTGGTGTTCAACAAAGTGGAAATTGGGTTTTTGGATTGAAGACCGCGAATGTTGCTAAAATTAACGAAGAAAATAAACAGTGCACTAGGGCAAGTCGGCTGCAAAGTTTTGGTGTCACCAACCTTATATCACGTATCAGTATTTTTGTTTACCAATGTCACATATCAAAATAACTACGTATTACGGATCTAGCAGAAAACCTAAATTTGATGGTCATTAAATATTTTCAATCTTGTTTCAACCTTCTTGAGTTTAGTAAAAAACTTGGTATCGATATCGGTAACTAAAGGTAATATATCGGTACTCGATATCAGGTGATCTAAAATTATTGGTATCGGCTAAAATTTTGGTATTTCTCCATTCCTTATATATATATATATATATATATATATATATATATATATATATATATATATATATATATATATATATATATATATATATATATATATATATATATATATATATATATATATATATATATATATATATATTTCAGGACCTTAAAAGAAAAAGAAGTAATCAGAGCTACGAATGAAAGTAGTACAAGTACCAGCGAAGACTATCCAGTTAAACAAAAAGGAATTGTGGATGAGGTTGATGATGCAGTCAAATCTTCAGAAAAAGTCAAAGATTCTTCCAATTCAATATATATACAAGAAACATATAAAGAAACTAAGGATTGTCCTCCACATAAAATATCGACTTGTACCCAATATCTGAACAATAATGATAATATAGAATCCGAATTCAACAGTTCTGTTAGTAACGAACATATAGAAAATAATAATAAGGATGGTAGTACCCTGTTGAGTACTTTACCACCTTCTCGAACTCGTATAGAAAATATCAAAGAAAATAGTATACCATTACGTGTCATATCAACTGTTACGAGAACTCGTACAGAAAATAATATTAAAGATAATAGTGCACTGTTACGTACCATACCAACTTCTACTCTAACTCGTATAGAAAATAATATTAACGACAATAGTACACTATCACGTACGTTACTAACTCCTACTCTAACTCGTATAGAAAATAATAATAACGACAATAGTACACTGATACGTACGTTACCAACTCCTACTCTAACTCGTATAGAAAATAATCTTAACGACAATAGTACACTGTCACGTACCGTACCAACTCGAACTCATTGCCACAGTTCCGTAAATAATTCAGAAAAAACTTTAAATTCCGAAAATAGGTTTGAAGATGAATTTGAAGCTTTCGGCAAATATGTAGCAATGTCATTACGAAAAATGCCTTTGTCAAACGCCTTATCAGTTGAAAATCAAATTTACAGCGCCATTAACAGCGAACGGAGATTAATACTTCTGCAGGAGAATAAGAATGGGATTAATATTGGAGAAGAAATTAAAATGGAGGTTGAAGAAGAACCTATTTGAGTAACTAAAATAAAACTATAAAAAATATTTTTTTAGCTTCATATATGTATTGCATAGTTTAAATATATTTTTTATATTGTGTTTCGATTTTATTGAATGGTGTGAAGCAACTTTTTCAAGTTGTAATATCTTTTAATAATTAAAATAAGATTCATATTTTTTTTTTGACTGATGGAATACTAGTTTGAATTGATTTTGTAATCTCTCTGTGTATATATATATATATATATATATATATATATATATATATATATATATATATATATATATATATATATATATATATATATATATATATATATATATATATATATATATATATACAATTTATTAATTATATATATTTATAAAAAACATGTTTTATTGTTCCTTGATTCTCCATATTAAAAACTGGATACGTAAGCCATCCAATTTTTGTAAATTTTGATTTGTGAATTTTTTTTTTCTCTTTCCACACATCTATCTTCAATTAGGTTCGCACTTTTTTTTCTTTCTTTCTATGAACTTCCTTTCCCGTTCTTCACTAAATTGGAAATGAATCAGAAACCCACAAATTGTTGAAATCGTTGCTCGAATTTTACATCATATCGTTCAGACAATAAATACAAGCTCGAATTGTTAAAAATATTGAATTACAAAATCATTACCACTTTAAAAAGATACTTAGTTGAAAGATTTCAAAAAAAAAAAAAAAATTTAAAATAGTCTTTATGGGGTTCTCAAAACTTAAGCTTTCTCAGTAAAGTTTCGTCTCTCGGCCATTCCACTTCGACTTTACCATCTTACAGGAAACGTGGGGCCTGGGGCTTCTCAGTCATCTAATTCTATCCTATCACTTTGACCTTTCTTTCTAAATTTTTCGAATCTATCCTGAACCATAATATTTGTAAGATCTCGATTCCTCCAATCGGAAATACGGTTTTTGTGAGGAACTTTCTACTGGGGATTTTTCAGATTAATGATCTCTGGCATTTCGATGAATCTCCTGTTGTGGCGCCAGATATACCGAAAGTCTTCGACAGTGTGGTACAAAGGTTGGATTTTTAAACTTCCCTGTTTCAGTATCAGATATAACTAATGGAACGTGGAGCCTGGCTTCCTCCTAGACAACCAATTGACCCCCGAAAAAACTTTAGTCAACAATAAAATTGCACTTAAAAATTCATATATATATATATATATATATATATATATATATATATATATATATATATATATATATATATATATATATATATATATATATATATATATATATATATATATATATATATATATATATATCTTGTCAATTTCATCTCCATGAGAATTATCAGTTTTTATTAATTTTCCAAAATATTTTCCGGATATTACAATATTATAGCTTTTTCTTTTTTTTATCACAATATTTTGTATTGCATCGATATATCAATTAACATATA
>SEYY01022773.1:5000-22500 GCA_009176605.1 Armadillidium nasatum | reverse complement strand
GGGCCTCACCCGCCCTTGAATGGAGTACTGCTCTCATATCTGGGATGCCTCAGGTTTCACTCGTCTTTTGGATAGGGTTGAGTCAAAGGTTAAAAGACAAACTATTCCGCTCTTTCTAATTCACTTGACTCTTTATCTTTGACTCCTGTTGGTGCCTTATCTCTCTTCTATAGGTACTACAGAGGTAAATACTCGAGGGAATTGTCCATTCGTATACCTCCGCCTTTACGAAGGTCTCGTAGCACAAGGGGTGCATTGTCTGCACATATTTTTTGTGCGAACATAAGCAATTCCAGGTTTGTCCTCTGTGATGCCTCCTTCTTTCCAGTCACCTCTCATGTCTTTCTTCACGTATTTAATCTCAATTATCTTAAAGCCTACGTCTGTTCTCACGTACGAAATTTTTGTTAGGTTGGACTTCTAGGGTTTTTCTTATTCTCTTATTGATCTAACAGCCCCTTCTTGAATAGGACTCTGCCCGTGAGAGGTGGTGATATAATATATATATATATATATATATATATATATATATATATATATATAATATATATATATATATATATATATATATATATATATATATATATATATATATAATTATAAACATCCGCGGATGTGAAAAAATAGACATCTGCATCCATGGATATTAAAAATTTGCATCCGATACATCACTATATTATATATATATATATATATATATATATATATATATATATATATATATATATATATATATATATATATATATATATATATATATATATATATATATATATATATATATATATATATATAATATATATATTATATATATATATGTTATATATTGATTTTTTTTTTTTTTTAAGTTACATAATTAAGAATTTTTTTTTTTTTTTTTTTCTTTCTATTTTTTTTTTTTTTTTAAATGAATTTTTTTTCTGATAAAGAAACTATATCTCAAATTAAAAAATAAACACGAACTAGTTAATTTCCCTTGAGAAATGTATATTATAATGAATTCTTACTTGCTATATATTTAATCATATATATTTTTATACATAAAATATGTATATTGATGAAGAACAGTGCATGGTAGATTCTCAGTAGTCGTCCCTGATCACTAAAAAAATACGGTGAATATTATATGTAACTAAATATATATATATTTAAATAGGTATTATCGATACTATGGTTTCAATATCGATATTTGCATTTGTAAATGAGAAATGTGAAAAACAGAAAAGGTCAGTTTTGTGATGATTAATAAAGAATAATTTAATAAAGTTTTTGAGGCATTGAAAACAAACATTTTTTCTCTGCCCCATTTAAGATACGAGAAAGACCAGGTTAGTTGCCCCATGTCTATCCTCTTTACGTCAATTAACTTTTGTTGGGAGAGGGGTCTTTCAAACAGAGAGGAAGAATGAAGAGTGAGGTCTTCGGCTTAGGAGTAGATAGAAGATGAAAAGAGGTCATTAATGAAAATTAGAAAAAGAATTGGTTATAGATCATTGAGGAACATTATTAGTGGTAGATTTATAGGATGAACTTTGACCATCTACAAAAGCTGCTATAGAACGACCGGAAAGGAAATAGAGAAGGATAGATTTCGTATGAGGTCAGTTCAGAATTCAAAGGCTTTCGATATGTTTGGCTCCACAGCGAAAGATTCACCGAAATACCGAAGAGGGGAAGACTAAGAGTCAGAGAAAAAAGGTAAGAGGATCACCAATAGAACGTTCTTTACGAAAGTGTTCAAAGATAAGATTGGAGGAATTGAGATAATTTCAAAGCTTCCTGTTAAATTCGGAAACTTATGAAAGAACCTAAATTAACGAAATAAGACGATTCGATTATCAGAAGCGGAGAAGGCCCTCTTCCCCCTTCCCCCCTTCTTCCGTACAGGCTAAATAAACTTTTCTAGCAAGAAGGTTGAAATAGAAAGACAAAATAGCTTACCATATAATATACACGGTGGTCCAAAAAAAAGTATGCATTTTAAAATTATCAATAACTCGAAAATTATTCAACGTAGATAGTTCAAAATTAGACAAGAGCATATTTGATGGTTTATTTATATTTGGGAAATTTTTAAAAATTCTACCTTTATTTGTTGATTTTTTATGATATTTTTTCAAGCTATATAAAATGCTTAATTTCCATTGTTTTATTTCAGAAATTTATATCCTTGAGATAATGCCTTTTATTGAAGAAGATAAAATTCTTATTAAACATTATCGAATGGAGAAGAAGTATGGCAGAATGAAATTATTACATGAATTCCCTCACAAAGGATGGACTTTAGGGGGTTTAGACACTCTGCTAAAGAAAATTGATGAAACTGCAAGCATTAAACGAAAAGCAGGAAGCGGGAGTCCCGTTTAATGCTTGCACTTTCATCATTTTTCTTTAGCAGAGTGTCTAAACCCCCTAAAGTCCATCCTTTGTGAGAGAATTCATGTAATAATTTCATTCTGCCATACTTCTTCTCCATTCGATAATGTTTAATAAGAATTTTATCTTCTTCGGTAAAAGGTATTATCTCAAGGATATAAATTTCTGAAATAGAACAATGGAAATTAAGCTTTTTATATAGCTTGAAAAAAAAAATCATCAAAAATCAACAAATAAAGGTAGAATTTTGAAAATTTTCTCAAATATAAATAAACCTTAAATTACGCTCTTATCTATTTTTGAACTATCTACTTTGGATAATTATCGAGTTATTGATAATTTTAAAATGCATGTTTTTTTGGACCACCGTATATATATATATATATATATATATATATATATATATATATATATATATATATATATATATATATATATATATATATATATATATATATATATATATATATATATATATATATATATATATATATATATATGACCAGTTCGACAACAGAGTGAAGGCGGGATCCAGGCGTGGCCAACACACTAATCTTGTTAACAACAGAACTAGCTCGGATAGTTTCAAACTTAAGGTAAATTAAATATTATATTTTTATGTTTATCTTAAAAAACTAACAATTTTATCATTACCCGAAAAATTATATAATATATATATATATATATATATATATTATATATATATATATATATATATATATATATATATATATATATATATATATATATATATATATATATATATATATATATATATATATATATATATATAAAGGTGGGCATCGTTGCTCAAAAAAGTAATTGTTACCGTTACTCCGTTACTCTGAAAAAGTAACTGTTATCGTTATTCCGTTTATTTAAAAGGAAAAGTAACGAAAGTCCCGTTATTTTTGTTTTTTAACTAGGACATTATTTATGGTATCTTAGGTAATTTATAAATGTGTACATTAAATTTTCTACATTATCATTATTCAAAAAAAACTTTTTATAAATTTTTAAAAATTTATTACGTAAAAAATTAATAATTATACATAAATTACAAACACACATGTATTTGTTTGTATATTCGTTTTCGGTATTCCTTTATGAGGTTGCATTTTCAGTGTCTTGTGTATAATGTTGGTTATCCTGTAATTTAAAGAAAATAAATACTTTTGAATTAGAATAAGCACAAACAACGACATTGTTTCAAAAAATTATCTAAAGCAAGTATAGAATCTATGTAACATTATATTATTGGCTTTAAAGTTTACATTTCATAAGCTTAAAATATATATATATATATATATATATATATATATATATATATATATATATATATATAATATATATATATATATATATATATATATATTATATATATATATATATATATATATATATATATATATATATATATGAACGGATTTTTTTAGCTTGACCGGGGTGGTCAATTGACTATCAACATTCAAAGAAAGTCGAACAAAATATAACTGACTAAAAAGTAACGGATGCTATTCTGTACGCTACATGAAAGAAAAAGTAAATGAGTCCGTTACTCCGTTACTAAATAGTTCATAGTTCCGTTGGTAACGGAGTTCCGGATCGGTGCCCACCTATATATATATATATATATATATATATATATATATATATATAATATATATATATATATATATATATATATATATATATATATATATATATTATATATATATATATATACTCCAGGGACAAAATTAACTCATCACTTGCCTTTATGGCAAAATAACTCCACAGAGTGATTGTATTGAGTGTAATGTTATGTTATGTCCTTTCACATTTTAGAAAATTATTCACCTTCCGAAAGTATTTATTGCATGTGTTAGGAAAATTTAAGACAAAAAAAAGAGTAATGAAGAAAACCACGAAGATGGAAAAGTCACTGTGTAATGTAACAAATAACTTCAAAAGATGACAAAACTGAAATTAATGAGACCACTCATTAATATTGGGTAGCATCTCCTCCGGCCGACCGTACTTCCTCCAACAGTTCCACCATTTATGAAACAATCCTGGTGATGGCTTATTGCGAGATGTTGGCCCACTCCCCCGTCAACAAGATCGCTTATTCCCTGAGTTTCGACGGGCATTTGCCCATGCTCTGACACGCCTGTCCAAAATATCCCAAATATGTTCTATGAGATTCAAGTCCGACACGCCTTTCCAAAACATCTCAAATATGTTCTTTTCGCAGATAGGGCTGGAGGTGAATTTCCAACTCTTCGATGTACAGGTGGACGATCTCTCTACAGTGTGCAGTATGTCATTGTCAGAGAGAAATACGAATGTATCACCATTGAAAGACTAAAGGCACTATATATCCCTGAAGGATGTCGTTCACAGACTTTTCCGTCGTTAAAGTCATCCTGCCAATATGTGCGACTCCTTGCGGGCTTCCAAGTTTATGTCAGCCCACACTATCCGAAAGGAGCCCTTGAAGAAATGTTACAAATGGAAAAACGATTTCCTGGAAGCCTCCACACTCCCTGACGACTGTGGTGATGTAGAGCGAACCGATACTCATAAGTGAAGAATACATTACTCCAGTGTGCCAATGTCCATTTTCCACGGTCCTATGCAAACTGCAGTCGGGCAGCCAGATGCACCCTCTTGAGAAGAGGACTGTGGTATACGATCTAACAGTCATTACAACATCATGCAGCCTTCTTTAAATTGTACTGTCGAACGCTCGTTTGGAACCGATCTGCCAGATGGAGAATTGTCATCCTTCACCGAAATAGCCCCAGTGAGAACCTGACTTTATCTTCTACAGTTGCCGTCAGTCTCCTTGAACCGTCGGAGGATCTGACACATTCTCTGAGTCACCCTTTTTATATTTTTCCAGATTCCTTCGACTTCCACACTTTTTCAAAGACAGTATATGAGAACAAGTTGCCCTTTGATTTGACCCTGACTATCGATTTTTTTTTCGATTTCTATTGGAATTCAGTAGGCTTCTTTCTGCCTTTTACTCATCAAAGGAGACTATATATATATATATATATATATATATATATATATATATATATATATATATATATATATATATATATATATATATATATATATATAAAGGAGAGAGAAAGAGAGACAGGTGAATGAAAATAAACTTTTGAAGGCGTAAAGGTCAAAGTCTCGATAAAAGAAGAGATTGTAATTGAAGATAGAGATTGATGGAGAAGAATTGAACGTTGAAATAGATGACTCTTGTAACCCATACCAGAAACAACCTAAAACGTCCCTTCATATAGGTTAAGTTTTGGTGGGTGGGTCGAAAGACTTGGCTATTAAAGCCAAGTTGTGCCTTGTAGAGGTTAGTAGATTGTAGATGGTCAATACTGACCAAGGAAAGGGGGCAACAGATAACAAGAATTGAAACAGACAAGTCGATAACATCTCACTGCCTGCCGTGATTGGAGAGAGAGTGGTGCTCTTTAGTAATATATATATATATATATATATATATATATATATATATATATATATATATATATATATATATATATATATATATATATATATATATATATATATATATATATATATATATATATATATATACACTAATAGGGTCACTTCCTAATTCAGTAAGTGAGTCAGATGAATGAGCCAATAGAAAAATTGTTTTAAAAATTCCGCTCCGCTTATTTGGGACACTCCTCGCATCGTTAATATGACGTCATAACTCGGTTCGACGCCCTCAGCGCTTCAGTCTTGTATTGATTAAGATTGTGTGAACGTTTATTGTTTGTGCTGCAAATATATATTTTATATTTGATTTTTCTGAAAGGAAGAAAAAAAATGGCGAGAAAAGATTTATCACTTGCCGAAAAAATCGCGTTGATTGAGGAAATTCAAAATCAGCCAGCTAATACAAGCCACCGCCAACTGGCTCAAATCACCGGAGTGCCAAAATCTACAATCGGTAGAGTCCTTCAACAGAAAGAAAAGTTGCAGGAAAAATGGGAATTAAGTGATGGACATCAAGGAGGTTCTCAGAAACGAGAACGGAAGAGGAAAGCTCCAGAAGTTGACAACCCTCTTTATTTATGGTACTCCACTGCCATTCAACAAGGCGAATACGTCACTGGAGCAGTGTTAAAAGGGAAGGCGGAAGAGTTGGCAAAATTGTTCGGTCACGAAGATTTCAAAGCCACTGACGGTTGGTTGTTTCGCTGGAAAAGAAAATTTGGTGTTAGACTCAAAAAGACTGAAGGTGAAACTGGTTATGATTATTTGGTAAGTATAGCTATTAAAAATATATATTTGGAGTCGTCAGTTTTTTAAACTATATAATAATATATATATATATATATATATATATATATATATATATATATATATATATATATATATATATATATATATATATATATATATATATATATATATATATATATATATATATAATAATAATAATAATAATAATAATAATAATAATAAAATAATAATTTACTGTCTGAACAAATCAATAAATTGCAATCTTATCTCCTAAATGATAAGTTGGACATTTTCGTACCATATGACCCCGAAATGCATTTGACCTAGGGACGTTAATAACAGTTACACAAGCATTACTCTGAATATATATATATATATATATAATATATATATATATATATATATATATATATATATATATATATATATATATATATATATATATATATATATATATATATATATTATTTAATTAATTAGAGAGAGGTACGACCGTACATATTTATTTTTGTAACTAAAAGAATAGAAGAGTTAGTTGGGTTATTATGCAATATTCGTACTTACAAACTGTGGGTGGGAGGGAGGGAGGGAGACGGGTCTTGAAAAAAATATGCTTATTTTAAACATGCCTCAAACCATCAATAAAGTTGTAAAGATCCATTGTATTGTCATCGTCAAATATTGAAAGAATGGGTCATATTGATGACCCAGTGCAGACATCGATTTTGAGTTGATTTTGAAATTTATAAAAAAATGTTAGGGCTGAGTTTGAACAATAAATGCATGACAGATGTATTGAAAGCGTGGTAATATTGTGAAAATATTGTCAATCTTTTTGTATTTTCATTGATGTTGGAGTGAGTTGCTTGTTAGAATGGCTGTATTTTTTACAGAAAATAATGCTGGGAAAATCAGTTTTAAAATAGTTTATTAATACTTAAAAGGATTTACCAAAACTGTGGTATTGGCACATTGAAGGACTACGTGAAAAGTGAGAAGAAAATTGCTGCAAATGAAAAACTTTTTAATGTTTTTAAAATGTTAAAAATCGACACGATGGTTGTGAATTGTTAAGAAGAAAATCTACTCTTTTAAGAACAAATTTTCGGAAGGAAAAAAAAAAATTCCACGAATCAGAAATAGTAACGCCATTTCAGATGACATTTATGAACCAATCTCGTGACAGTTTAAACTTTCATTTCCAAATGATACTGAAAAGCCTTTTAGAAGCAAAAAAAACTTCAAGCTGCATCTGAGGTACGTAATATTAAATTTTTTTATATATATATATACGTAAATAAATATCTTAATAATATGCTGATTCTTTTTAAACTGTGAAATGGTTCTGTATATTTTTTGCCTACAACTCCTTTTACCCTTGACATGATAATCTTGATATTTCCTATCCTCGTGAATTTTTTTTGGAGGAATTGCATAGTTTCTCTGATCAAATGAGCTTCAAAGAGATTAGATGTTCCCGAGGCGACTTCAAAATTTCTTCACATCACCTCAATTGCTTGCTCTGTTCATCCTTGTATGGAGCATGCATCACATATCTGAGGTGCCTCCGCTTACGCAGACCCTCTTGGAAAGGTGGAGTTTACGTCTTTTTTGTCCAATCCTCCCATTCTCACTAACTCTCCAATCCACTTTCTGTCGAACTGTTGCATTACTTTTTATTTCATACTGTCGCTACTTACATTTTACACTGCTCTTTGGAACTTTCTAGTAGTTTACCTCCTTCAAAGAGGAGCCTCTTTCCTCACAGTCTTGGCCTATATGTGCCCAGTTCTCTGACTGTTATGCTCATTCGTACATGTACTGTAATGATTAAGTCGTCTGGAATCCTCATATTTTCCCCACTTCCTTTTCCTTACACTTTTAAACGCCGTGAAATTGGCGTGTCATATTCTTTGGTGTATTATATGTGGATCTACGACCTTTTCCCTGTAGAGGTGGTATATAGGCTATATGGGATGAACTCATCTCCAGAAATGGGTAATTAAATTTATTTTTTTATTTTATTTTGTAATCATAATGGAAAGCTGAACCGTGACCTAGGTCATCTCAAGGTAAAACAAAGAAAAAAAGTTTAAGTCCAACACCACTGCTTTCTTCTCAACACACACACACACATATATATATATATATATATATATATATATATATATATATATATATATATATATATATATATATATATAATATATATATATATATATATATATATATATATATATAAGTTCAAACATTGCATGAATTTGTTCTCATATCGGTTAATTCTATATTGTAAATATAGTAAATAAATGGCTATTTGCCATTGAATTTCTTTACAAAAATATCTGAAAGATAGTTATTTTTTCAAGACCTTCTTTCTGTATCTTTTAGGGGAGTATTTATAGTTGATCGTCTTCTGCTGCAGTGAAAAGTCTGTTCGTGCGTCACTATATGTAGTGAACTTGTACAAGTTCATGGCTAATTTCTATATTGTATTAACCTGCACATTCACTTGAAAATGTAGTGATTAATCGAAATTAAATTGCTTACAATTAGTGGTGAGCTGAACCCGGTTAGCAGCTATTCAGGCGAACCGTATAAGTTTTACTGGAAAGCGAACCGGTAGGGTAACTCTTATGATTAAGCAGAGAACTAACTGGTAGTTAAATTTTAGCAGCTCCCCACTAGTAACGACTAGTGTGGACACACACGCACGAACTCGGCATTTCAGATTGATTCACAAATTACTTCAGCGTTCGAATAATGAAAGTACAAAACAAACGCGCACATTAGAAGCAACCTTCCTTAACAAGGAAGAACGTTTGTATTATGCCTTGATTCTAATGGAGAACACCTCCAACACTTGTGAGGTTAGCATGATTCTCACACACCAAAGTTTGTTCGTGGCAAATTTTATTAACTAATGACTAATCTTTTAATATCTATAAGCGCATATCTAATGCAGAGAGGGAGTGGGTCACATTGTTGTATCTTCAGAACATTGATTTTAAAAATTTTGTTATATGAAAAACATGAACAGACATGCAAAATTCTAGTACTTTAAATTTAGAGCTCTTTAAATTATGATGCAGGAACAATCTTTTCTCCAGTTTTTGGGATAATTCGATTTCACCTTGGAGAGTGTATATATTTGTCCCCTTCTACTAAACAGCTTTTCATTCTTAATAGAAGAGGGTGAAGCAGAGATATTTATAAGTCAATATATGCAAATTAATCGACAAAATCAATTGGCAGAAAATTGACGATAACGATTAAGAAAAATATGCCGATTTTGATGGTCGCATCACTAGTTTTGACACTTGATTCTAATTTCTACACTTAATGGTCACTATCTCGCCTAGTTCTCACTTCCTATTCTTACCTGAAACTGATGTTTGAGCGCTTCGATAGAAAACCCAACGTTATTTTGAATTTGAAAATTCCGCCCAAACGAAACTATTCTTTTACGGGTAAAAATGTTCTCTTCTCTTACTAATTTGGAGTCTACCTAATGACGTCGATTATCTTCTAAACTACGCCCAACTTTTTTTATTAAATCCTTAATTTTTGGTCTAAATAAACTACATAGCATTCCCTTTCCATCTCCTGTTTCTGAAATTCCCATTTTGAAGTACAGAACATTGCTGTATTTGTTTCGCATATTCACTGAAACTTTTAACTGAACTGTGGATCATTTTAGCTAAAAAAGGGTTTCATCTTTATAAATACACATTTCATTCACACTGTGTTCATACTTGTTGAAACCAGATTCGCTTTTGATTAGACAAGTTTGTACCAAGTTTAATGCAATTGCATTATTTTTTAATCTTGTGTATACAGAGAATGTGAATAGCTTATCTAGTTTAATGAATTTTTTTTTTTCAGAGAGATTACAAAAAAGGCAACATTAGTAATTCAAATATTGAAGATAATCGTGTTCAACCAGAAACTTTCAATTCTTTCGAATGAACTGACTTTACAAAACAGACCAAACTTGTACTAGTGGTTGTGCAAACAGACCAAACTTATACTAGTGGCTTACAAAACAGACCATACTTGTACTAGTGGTTTTACAAAACAGACCAAACTTGTACAGAACAGACGAAACTTGTAGTAGTGGTTGTAAAAAACAGACAAAACTTCTACTATTAATTGTAAAGAACAAACCAAACTTGTACTAGTGGCTGTACAGAAACAGACCAAACTTGTACTACTAGTTGTACAAAACAGACAAAACTTGTACTAGTGGCTGTACAAAACGCCAAACTTATACCAGTGGTTGTAAAGAACATACCAAATTTGTACTAGTGGCTGTACAGAAAAAACCAAACTTGTACTAGTGATGGTATAGAACAGACCAAACTTGTACTCGTAGGTGAAAACAGACCTTTAGAGAAAAAGTCTGTGAACAAGGCTCAATAAATGAACAGTTTAAAAGATAATAGTGACTGTTACTTTATTCCAATTCTAGAATAGGAATGCCACTAGGTACAACTACATAATGGCAGTTGATCTCTCGCAGATCGCTGTGGAATAATTATATGTATTGTAGTGTGTACACAACGATATGAATGTGTTGATACATAACGATGGCACACACTACTAGTGTGTTGTACAGCATATGTATACATGAAGGAAAAGTAAATAAAACCACCAGTTTTATTGCTAAAAAGATGACATTCTAAAAATTAAATATTATGCACATTTTAAAGGAGATAACTCAAAATATTGACCTCGTACAGCAATAATGCCTTCACATCGTCATATCATGGACTGACGAACACGCTCCAGTATTCCGAGTGTGTTCAGTGCAACATCGATGGATTGATTTATACGGCAGTAAAAACAATGACAGTAGGAACTGATATTTCATATGCAAGTTGTCGTAAATGACTCCAAAAAGAAATAGTCCAATGGGTTGTAATCGTGCAAGCCATTCAATCGGTTCACCTCTACTAATCTATCGGTTTAGAAAAATATCGTCAAAATACTGTCTTGCAACCAATCCAAAGTATATATATATAGATATATATATATATATATATATATATATATATATATATATATATATATATATATATATATATATATATATATATATATATATATATATATATATATATATATATATATATATATATATATATATATATATATTGTGATAAAGAGAGAAAAAAAAAAGAAAATGTTGAAATTAAGAGTCTGGCCCAAACTTGTAATAAAAATTCTTTTATCATAATGAAATTACGCGGACCATATAAGAAGTATAGTAACTAAGACTTTGACTACACAGGGACAGTCTAGGACTTTAGGTAGGACACTGGTATCTTAGTTACTCGCGTATTATCTTGACGTAATATTTAGGAGTTTGAATTTTCTGTATAAAATAATTATGGGAGATTTTTCATGATTAAGTGTCCCCTGGAAGCCTTAATCTTCTAATATTACAACTATATTAATTTTAATACCGAAAAAAAGGAAATTAAACGCGTTAAACATATTAAAGGTAAATCTATCACCATAAAAGGAAAAAAAAAACTATTGTAAAATTAAAAATCTTTATTAAATATTAAGTGAATATACAAAATCATGGACTATAAATTAATGATAAAAAAAAATTTTTTTTTTGAATGTCGTTCACTCTTTTTTCATAAAATGTAAGAAAATAAATTTTACAACATTGAAATATTTCAATGTTTCATTAAACTTTGAATGTGTATATATTAGCTTTTCATTATTCCTCTTTTGTAGTAATTAAAAAATCAATATATATATATATATATATATAATATATATATATATATATATATATATATATATATATATATATATATATATATATATATATATATATATATATATATATATATATATATTATAAACTCTTACAACTTATGCCGAAGAAGGAACACTGAACCTTCCCAACTGTCGTCCTATTGCTCTAATCTCTGTGCTTTTAAAAAAAGGTTTCGAATATTTCTTAATTAAAATTTTGAAGCATCTTAGTTCTTCAAATCTTATCTCTGATCGTTATCATGCTTCTATGTGGAACGCTCTACATATAATCATCTTTCCCATCTCTCTGACTCTTTATACTCTCTCTTGTCTTTTGGCGAACCATTTGCGTTTGTGCTGCTCATATCAAAAGCTTTCGATATGATTTGGAAACAAAGATTTTATTTCAAAAGTTATTTTTGTTTAGTTTCTATCCTTACCTCTGGTTTCCTTTCCAGTTGTTCTGTAACAAATGTTGTGGTACTATTCCTGTAGATTCTACTCTATCCTCTACCATCTTTCTACATATTAATGACCAGCTCTGCTATTTCCTTTACCATCTTCTATGCCAATGAATTCTCGTACATTACTGTTCTCATTTTGAAGAGAAAAACATTCTACTCGACATCAAAGACAAATAGTTGTTGCCAGGATGGTGACCATGGTACAACTGACCTGATATTTCTCGTTCTATATCTGTACTTGATTCAATTTTCCACACACCAGTAGCATTTCTAAATCACACCACAAAAACCAGAATTGCGGAGCCTTCAATATTTTGGAAGGAACTGGAACTAAAGTAAATTTTGAAATAGGAGTGATACTGGAGTAAAACAAATATTTTGGTTGGAGACTGAGACATACTTCCTTCCCTCCTCCCCCCCAAAAAAAATAAAAAATAAATAAATAAATAAATAAATAAAGGAGTTCATCCGGAGCTTCATAATTTTTTAGTCGAAGTCGAGAAATTATAAAATGGTGGAGGAGGCCGGCAGAAAAAGAAACCCTCCTCCGGCCGCAACCGTGATAGGAATATTCCCCAAACTTTAATTCTTGCTTTATCAATTTTTAACTAAACAAAGTTTGTTGTTCTGAGGCGTCTTCGAAG
Organism: Armadillidium nasatum; assembly: GCA_009176605.1. Lineage (NCBI taxonomy): Eukaryota > Metazoa > Arthropoda > Malacostraca > Isopoda > Armadillidiidae > Armadillidium > Armadillidium nasatum. The sequence goes on along the minus strand of SEYY01022773.1, from coordinate 8,981 downwards.
TTCCTGCACGCCAGTCCAGTTGCTTGCTCTGTACATGTCTTTCGCTCTTGTATGCAGTCATACCTGGTGTGGTTCTATTTCCAAACAGTTTTTCCTTAGAGGGTGGAATCTAGGCTCTTCATCCCATTGACTCACCCACAATCTCCGACTCTCCAATCACTCTCTAACCATTGAATAAATGTATCACTTTTGTTACAAAATCCTTATGATGCAAACACTATTCTAAATTCGTCTCATATCTCCTCCTATGAGAACTCATCTTTTTTTTCTCCTATGAGAACTCTAGTCTCATATCTCCTCCCATGAGGAGAACTCGTGATATCTTTAATTTCAAATATTCTATATACGCATTCTTAGCCTTTTTTTGTTCAGCTCTGAACCCTCGACTTAACATCTATGCTCATTCTTTCATGTACTCTACTTGTAAAGTTTGGAAATTTAGTCCTTCCTCGTTTCTTTCCATTTTTTTGACTTTGGCACATTTTAATTTTGTGTATTACAATATTTCTATACTTTTAACCTGGGGCCGCATTTGTTTTTCAACTTTGATGGGTTACATGTAACCAAAAAGTCCTTTACCAGAGGACGCATAATATATATATATATATATATATATATATATATATATATATATATATATATATATATATATATATATATATATATATATATATATATATATATATATATATATATATATATATATATATATATATATATAATAAAAAAAAAAAAAAAAAAAAAAAAATTTTAATTTTAATTTTTTTTATTTAATTAATAAAATTTACTGTAAAAATTAAAATTTAATATAATAGAATCTTAAATTTTGTTTCTTATCTAATTGCAGGGAACGCAGGAGAAAAATTGTGTTGGAATGTTTCAGAAAACGGAATTAAACTCCGGAAATGAAGTCGAAGATTCGAACCACCTTGAAAACTGTTTTGCTTTTGTAAATGTTAATCAAATCAAGACTGAAAACGACGACCAGTTGGATATTCACGACGAACCAATACAAACATTTTCCCAACAGTCCAATGATACGTATTCTGAAACACTGGAAAACAGCTTCTATCTTGGTGGAAAAAGGGAAAACAGCGTTTCTCCTTCAGCCAGTCAAGAACCAGAACAAAAAAAGATAAAAAATTCATATATGGAAAGAACGGATGAGATTATTTCTGTCATTAATAGACTAGAAAAAGTTTTAATATCAGAGACAAATAGGAGACAAGAAGGCGACCTCTTTGACGTTTTCGGACGCAGTGTAAGTGACCAACTACGTCAGCTTCCTCGTCGGCAGGCTATAATGGCTCAATCAAAAATACAAAATCTTTTGGTACAAGAATTTTTAGAATACGAAAATCTTAACACGTCAAAAACTCACGAATAGATTCCATAATTATACAAGTTTAATCCTGTGCCTTAAAATACTAATAACTATCACCAGTGGGTTGTCGGGGCCCCCCCATATATTATATTATATTATATATATATATATATATATATATATATATATATATATATATATATATATATATATATATATATATATATATATATTATATATATATAAATGCTTTTTTTTTAATCTCTAAGGATTTCTTTTTATACTCGCCCAAGGGTCTTCGTCAGGGGTTCCCAAAGATCCGGGGCCTCCCCGCATTGCGGGGGCCTTATCGCCTTCACGGACTATCTCATAATGTCGTTGTAATATATTTATAAAGTAAATTTTTAAGTAACCAATCTTAAAATATTTGCAATAAATATTGATTGTTTTTCATACTCAATCTAACCCCTTCCTCCCTCCTCACCTCATAGAAAAATTATATATATATATATATATATATATATATATATATATATATATATTATATATATATATATATATATATAATCATAATATATATATATATGGGTATATATATATATATATAAATTAATGAACACAACACTAAGAAACACACCAAACGTATAAATCATAACAGAAGAGAAAGCGGCAAGCTTGCCGCTTGTATCTTCCATTTACTACGTGGACTTCTGGCAAAAAAAAAGATAATTGAATTTGTGCATGCGAGATCCAGTAAAATTGAGTTATTTTATGAAGGTCAAGGTGACCGCTTACGAAATTCTGTTATGCATCTCATTTTTACATTAAAAAAAAAAAAACATTTAAATTTATAAATTCAATTAAGAAATTATATTATCAGTTGCATTAGGGTAAGCGGTGCTCACCTAGCATATACTGAATCAGGGTTGGCATAATTACAATCTAATTATATAATATAGAAATCAGTTGATTTTTTTTTACGAGAATTTTTTTTTTTTTTTTTAAATTCCTATTTTATCGATTTTTTTTTTTTTAAATAGCGTCATGGTCTTCATATTTTAAGTTCAAAATAGCATAAGAGATTAAAAAAAGAAAATTAATATAATTTAGGCATTTTATTGGGCTGGAGAAAAAAAATTAATCAATTTCTAACAGTAATTTTTGCTAAATTATTGATACCCCCAATATTGTTTTACTTTTGAATTCTGGTTTTAGATATTTACTGTAAAAGGAGGGTGAGTTATATAAAATTTAAAATTTCAGTAGAAAAATGAACAAAAGAGAATAAAGCTTTAGGATTAAAATGTGCAACACTCAGCAATCTACCACATTTTTTTATTTTTTTTTTTTATTGATTTAATTTGATCAATTCACATACATTTTATATTCTATTCAAAGTTGTCTCTATTTACTTATTTTTTAATTATAGAAATTAATGTTTTATTTTTCTTCAAAATTTAAGTGCTGAGAGTTCCAACGATAAAAATATTTTTTAATTTTAATATTTAATTAACAGCACAGAACCATAAAATATTTTCTTCAATTTTCTCTAAAATTTAAATACAGTGAATTGGTTCTATCGATCAGTCGAATTTTCGTCATTTTAATATAGAAAAAAATTTAAAATATCTTGTACTTTTTAAAAAAAAAATATATTATAATTTAAATAAGCTAATTAACTAATTATAGTTACTTACTATATTATCTTATTAATTATTACTTAAGCAAATAAGCTTACTAATAAAACAACATCTTAAAAAAAAAAAAATAAAAAAAAAATCCCCAACCCTGCCCTGAATGCATATGCACATATATATATATATATATATATATATATATATTATATATATATATAATATATATATATATATATATTATATATATATATATATATATATATATATATATATATATATATTGCAATTCAGTTATTTTTGTCCAGGGTCATGTATATATGTAGGATTAATTTTGCTGACAAAAGCAAATTTCTCGGAGGATAATTTAGGATTAAATATAATAATAATGACGTCACAGTTTTTTCAAAGTTAACCAATTATTAAACAATGTCGTATTGTTGACATTGATGATTTGCTGTGTGACATTTATCAATCTTGTTGAAACTTGGAGTAATTCATTCATCTGTCAAAATGTCTGTAGACATTTTTACAAGACAGTAAAAACGCATTTCAGTAAAACTAACATAAGTCAGTGTCGCATTCATCGCGAATATCGTTGGCAGCATTTCGACAGTCGTTTGATAAACTGAAAAATTAAAAAAAAAAAAAAAAATATTTGACTTCCAAGATCCCCCTGACCTACCTTTAAGTGTGCGATTTCTTTTGTGGGATTATATTACAGGTAAAATGTTCGGTAGTAAAACTTTTACTACCACTGAAGACCTAAAATCCAAGATCTGAAGAAATCACTAACATATCTGTTAAAATATTTACACCGAAAATTGCAAATCGTCCCAAACATATACTGAAGAACGCAAGTTCACATATATGATATCTTTAAGACAAATGATGGATGTACTACAATTCGTCATTACCATACTCTGTACTAGGGATGGAGTGAGTGAAGTATCGGCATATTTTCCGATATCGGTATCGGCCTTTTTCAGTAACGGTAAAAAATTTGTATAGGAGTAAAGTATC
>SEYY01022773.1:0-2500 GCA_009176605.1 Armadillidium nasatum | reverse complement strand
ATATATATATATAAAAGTTCTGTCTATTTATACCCTATTGGAGGAGATCGAGGAACTTTTCTAGAGAAGCCATTGTCTAATTTGGTATTGCCAAATACCTAGGATTAGGCAGCGGGATCGAAACGGCACCCTCAACCACGTGAGTTCAGCCTACCGTTTTTGCAATAATAATATATATATATATATATATAATATATATATATATATATATATATATATATATATATATATATATATATATATATATATATATTATATATATTATATATATATATATATATATAATATATATATATATAATAATAATAATAAAAACAAAAATACGTTTGCAAAAGTTCCATTAATTGAAATTTTTAAGGCAAAAGCATAGATGAGTATGTAGCTCAATGAGTTAAGGGGGTGGATATTGAATTAGATGGTCAGTAGTTCGATTCCAATCCAGTAAGGTCGAGTAAGTTTTAAACTCAAAAGATGGCGCGACCCCACTTCCTTTCCGACAAATACAAGGTAAGTAATATAATTTAAGTTTCATATTCAGTCAAATGTGATGTATAGTTGACGGTTAATTAAATTGTATACCTGAGGGTTGCGCTATCAGGAAAAATATCCACAATAGTTTATATATTTTAAATTTTAAGTAGGTTTTTGCATGGCGGGAATAATAGGCTTGCTGTAGATAAACCTATGGTAAATTCCTTATGGGCAATAAGCAAAGCCGGGTAACAAAAATACGATAATCACCCTTTGTTCTGTCATAGGAACCTATGGAGTAAAATTGCATGCGGCCCTATGGTAACCCATTGGTTTTATCATAGAATCTTTTGAAAAAATTTTATGGGACGCAATATTGCTTGGACCAACCTTCTTTCCTAGACATCCAAACCCAAGCCCACTCATTTCTCGGGATCCAGTTCTTCATTCGTGACAAAATCGTCAATGGCTTTTGCAATGGTTTTTGAGTCAAACACTTCCAGTTCTACAAAGCCAATAAATTTCTTTTTGATTTCATCTGCCTATTTGTCGAAATACCGCAATCCTATGGATAGCTGTTCCTTTCTAGAAATATCAGCCGTTCTATCTGCTGGTAAGCTATACGCGCACGCTTCCTCGACTTTATTAACAATGCCTTCCTTTATAGCAGTACTTTATAGTAGATTCTAAATATGAATTGATTGGTATGTGGCATTTTTCTTCCCATGTTCAAAATGGTTTTTCAATAACGGTCTCCCGCATCTATTCGTAAACGGTACAAATACTTCAGCACACCCTCGTCATGGTGCTTACCCTGAAGCGATAAATCATGTCCCTGGAAAATGTTATACATGAAATTATTGAAGATAATACCTTTTTTATTTTTTCCTATGGTATTCTTAGAAAACTGGTTAATTTGGACGTCTAGCGGTACGTCCTGTAGAAGCAATCTTGCAGCTTCAACACCAGTTTTATGCCACTCGGTGTTTGTATGTCCCTTACAAACCTCAAGAACAACTTTATATTTAGTGAAAATATTATTAAAGAGCCCAGGACCCGAACTTTTATTTGGTAGAAATAAAACACAAAACTTGCAAAATGCTCCTTTTAAGCGCCTGGAGTATGTCAGCCAAAGAGAATATATATCCAACCATTGATGATTGAATTTCATTTTTAAGAAGATAGCATCTTCCAAAACATTATTGGTCTTCGGTGGAATCCAACAATCTTTCAGTAACTGTTTCTTTTTCTCAGTCGAAACCATAGATGACTCTCCAACGTATCTACCAATGTCATTTTCGTAACTGTCATCCACTGAAACATCAGCTCCAAAATCTGGTCCTATATCTTGACGAGACGAGGAGCTGAGTCTGGGTCCTTCATCATGCAAAGTAGGATGGATTGCCTCTTGTGTAGTCTTATAGTTAACACATTGGTATTTTCTTAGTTATAGTCGCTACCACATCCATTTCCATCTATCTGGCTTCTTCCTTTTCAAATTAACTGCAAACAATATATATATATATATATATAATAATATATATATATATATATATATATATATATATATATATATATATATATATATATATTATATATTATAATAATATATATATTCAATACCTTTTTTTATAGTTTACCACCGCTCACTGCAAATCTCTGCCACATAGGGTCATAGTCTATTAATTCAGTCATTAACATATGTTGAAAACCACTAATTTCTATGTAGTAATGAAAATATATTTTTTAAATGAAACAAACCTTATATGGACAAGTAAGATCATGTGTTACAAAATCGCTGCTTTTAAGAAGTAAATACACATACTTTTATTAAAATATTTAAATTAAAAAGGTACGTACCAAGGAATCTCGTAATATCCATGATCTGATGAAATTAAACTGTAACTTTAGATTGAGGCTGTGTTGAATTACACGATGCCATCTCGGAGTGGTAATTTCGATGCTACTTTGAACCATAAACACTAAACACAGAATTGAGAATACTGGTGCTGAGCACAAAATCTAGAAT
>SEYY01022772.1:112500-115000 GCA_009176605.1 Armadillidium nasatum | reverse complement strand
CTTCTCAATGGAGGAGGTATGCGACGAGAGAGTTCAGAAGAGCAGTGTCCATTGTAATAGCGATAGTATAGAGAGAGTGACGCAACATTTCGACGGGCAGAAAGAGATTGGAGAGAATTAGTGAGAGCAGGAGAGTTGATAAGACGAAAAGCCCTAGACTCCACCTTTTCAAGGAGAGCTGTGTGTGTGGAACCACCCCAGATGTGTGACGCATACTCCATACAGGGGCGAACAACACCCCTATACAGAGCAAGCAACTGGGGTGGTGTGAAAAAATACTGAAGGCGCCTCAGAACACCCAACCTCTTAGAAGCTTGTTTAGAAAGAGAGGTAATGTGATCTTTCCAAGAAAGATCACGAGAAAAAGAAACACCGAGAATATTAAGGAGAGATGAAGGTTTGAGTTGCGTGTTTTCGAAGAAGATATCATAGTTGTGTGGAAGATTGTGTCGAGTAGAGAGATGGAGGAATTGAGTTTTTGAGGCATTGAAAACGACCATGTTTTCTCTGCCCCAATTTGAAATGAGAGATAGATCAGAGGTTGCTCCAAGGCCACCCTCCTTGCCTCTATTAACTGTTGCTGGGAGGGGCGTCTTTCAAAATGAAAAGAGTAATGAAGGGTGGAGTCATCAGCATAGGAGTGGATAGGAGATGAAGTAATAGAGAGAAGGTCATTAATGAAAAACAGAAAAAGTGTTGGGGATAGGACAGATCCTTGAGGAACACCACTATTAATAGATTTAAAGGATGAACGGTGGCCGTCTACAACAGCTGCTATAGAACGACCGGAAAGGAAATCAGAGAGAAGGTCACAGAGAGAAGGATAGATTCCGAAAGAGGGAAGTTTGGAAATCAAAGCTTTGTGCCAGACTCTATCGAAAGCTTTCGATATGTCCAGCGCTACAGCAAAAGATTCACCGAAATGCCGAAGAGCGGAGGACCAAGAGTCAGAGAGAAGGGAAAGAAGATCACCAGTAGAGCGTTTCTTACGAAAGCCATACTGGCGATCAGAGATAAGATTAGAAGAATTGAGATGTTTCCAAATCTTCCTGTTAAGGATAGATTCGAAAACTTTAGAAAGAACGGAGGTTAAAGAAATAGGACGATAGTTAGAGGGTTGAGAGGGGTCCCCCTTCTTCGGCACAGGTTGAATGAGCGCACGTTTCCAGCAAGAAGGGAAGGTTGAAGTAGAAAGACAAAGACGAAATAGTTTACCAAGGCAGGGTGCAAGCTCGGAAGCACAAGTTTTGAGAACCACAGGAGGGATACCATCAGGACCGTACGCCTTCTTAGTATTAAGCTCAGAGAGAGCAGAAATGACATCTTTAGAAGAAATTACAATTTTAGGCATAAATGAGTTAGAGGGGGTTGAAGGAGGTAGGAACAGCTCCGGAATCGTCTAAGGTTGAATTAAGGCAAAAGTTTGAGCAAAGAGTTCAGCTTTAGAGGAAGGCAAAACGGCAGTTGAACCGTCGGAAGATACTAGAGGAGGGAAAGAGGAAGAAGCAAAGTTAGAGTTGACATTTTTTGCAAAATGCCAGAAAGGGCGAGAGGAAGAGGAACCAGAAAGATTATTGCATTTGCGACGGAGAAAAGAGTTTTTAGTATCTCGAAGAATAGATTTTGCACGATTCCGGGATGAAATATAAGTTGCGTGAGTTTCTGGAGTTTGAAGACGACGGTAATCCCTGAAGGCAGCATCCCTGCGGCGGATAGCACGAGAACAAGCAGAGTTAAACCAAGGTTTTATTAGGTTTAGTAGAAGGGAAAGAATATGGAATGTACGCCTCCATGCCAGAGAGAATCACCTCAGTTATGCGCTCTGCACACTCCGAGGGACCCTCCCACGGAAGCAGTAATCATTCCATGGAAAATCAGAAAAGTACGACCGCAAGTCAGACCAGTTAGTGGCACCGAAATGCCAGAAACGTCTCCTCGCCGAATGGGGGCCGTTCTTGCGGAAGACTTGAAGAGACAGGACAAGATACGGAGATAAGAAGGTGATCGGATGAACCCAGAGGAGGAAAGAGTTTAACAGTATAAGGAGAAGGATTAGAAGTTAGAAAAAGGTCTAGAATGTTGGGTTCATCACCAAGACGGTCAGGGATACGGGTAGGGAGATGCACCAACTGCTCAAGGTTGTTCTGGATAGAAAATTGGAAGGCGAGTTCACCAGCTGGATCATGAGAACTAGATGAAAGCCATTGGCGGTGGTGAACATTGAAATCACCTAAAATGATGATTTCAGAGAAAGGAGAAGAAGAAAGAATGTGTTCTATTTTGGAGTTAAGATAGTCGAAAAATTTGGATAGTCTGTAGAGTTAGGAGATAAAGTAGACAGAACAAATGAATTTAGTTGTAGAATTGCAAGAAAGTTTAAGCCATAAAGTAGAGAATTCAGAAGACTCCAAATTAGAGACACGAGAACAACAACATCGTTGCGCACATATGCGCAACATCCGCCTTTGGCTGAAAATTGAGGATAGAGACAGTAGGAGGA
>SEYY01022772.1:92500-102500 GCA_009176605.1 Armadillidium nasatum | reverse complement strand
AATGTATTGAGAAACTATGTTAGGAGGGTAGTTATGGGAGGTGAATAAATTATTTAAGAATTCAAATTCAGAGTGAAGAGAAAGATAGGAAGAAGAAATACTGTAGGCTCGATGTAAATAGGTTAATATGGTATTGGTTTTGTACTTAAGGGATGTAGAGCTGTAAAAATTGGTAACCATGGGAGTGGAAGATGACTTACGAAAAACAGAAGTGAGAAAGGAAGAGGAAGTTCGAGTGATAGAGACATCAAGAAAAGAAAGGGTATTATTTTTTTCATGTTCTATGGAAAACTTAATATTGGGATGACAAGAATTGATGTAGTCTAAAAAGAGATGAGACTGATCTATGGAAGGAAAAAGACAGAAGATATCATCTACATAACGTTGATAAAAAGAGGGACGAGGAGATATAGAATCAGCGGAAAGGTAGGAAAGCTCTAGATGGTGAATAAAGAAATCAGCAAGAATAGGGCCTAGGGGGGAACCCATAGCTACCCCATCTATCTGTTTATAAACGGATTGATTAAAGATGAAATAGGTGTCAGACGTGGCAAGTGAAAGGAGGTGAGAAAAAGTAGTTTGATCAAGGTTATTGAAATGAGTGGAAGACCGAAAGATATGTTTGATTAAAAGATCTATGGTAAGAGATAGAGGAATATTAGTAAAAAGGGACTGGATGTCAAAAGAGCACATGATTTGGTTACGTGGAGAGGTGGAATGCAAACGAGAAACAAAATCATGAGAATTGGGAGTGGAGAACGAAGAAGAAAATGAAGATTTGATGATTTGGGACAAAAATTTGGCTAAACGGTAATTATGCATATTATAAGCGGCTAAAATAGGTCTTATTGGGCAATTGGGTTTATGTACTTTGGGGGAACCATAAAGAGTACCTAGAGTTGTGCCGGAGGGAAAAGTGGCATTGTAAAGATTTTCATCAATTTTGTGATTTGATTTAAGATTACGGAGAGATCGGGCAAGCTTGTCTTCTAATTGGGAAATAAGCTTGTGGGGTGGGGTGTCAATTAGAGTGAATTTTGAGGAATCATGCAGCAGATGAAGAATCTTGTCATCGTAGTCCGACTTGTTAAGAATGACCACTCCTCTGCCCTTATCTGGAGGGCAAATTATGATGCTTTTATTTTTGCTTAAGTTACGGAGAATATTGAGATCATTAAAGGAAATCAAGGGGTGGAAAGCCGGAATACATGATGATTTAAAATTTGAGGAAGCTGATGATCCAAGAATATCACAAATGTGCTTAAAGTTGGTACCAAAGATCTGTTCATTTTTTAAGAAAGAGGCAATCCGTTCAAATGATAGGAAAAATTTATAAAAATTATAGCCTTTACTAGGTAGGGCAAAATTTAAGCCAAGGGACAACAAGAGTTTTTCTTTCTTGGTAAGAATGTAGGAAGACAGATTTTTAATAATCAAATCAGGATTAGAGAAAGCTGGCGGAGAAATATTTAAATTAATGAGTTTGGAATGATGATTGGTTTGGATATTGGTACGTAAACAATCAATAGTTCGTCTGATAGTTAACTTAACACATATGAAGTCTAAAAATGACAGGCGATTTTCAACTTGGATTAAGTAAGATCTAGTTAAGGAAGTAAAATTAGTGACTAGTCGAGATTTGTACTTGATTTCTTGCAGTAAAAGTTTAGCCAAGGTATCCTTATAAAGATCCGAGGTATACAAGGAAGACCGGAAAAGTTTAAAATGTAGAAACCTAGGCGCAGCATTGTTGAATTGGCAAGTAGTCAAAAATTGTAAATCCTGTTGAGCTTTAATCAATTTTCTATAAGTCGATTCCCAGCGTCGAATACTTCTTAAGGTTGTTGATCCATATTTATTACGAATAGTATTGTAAATTGAGGCGCCTCTTCCTAACCTCAATAATTTTTAAGTCCAAAATTTATCATACTGTCCATCTATATATTTCTCTGTCCCTTATCTTAACCATTCCACAATTTCAATGACTTCCAAACTCTCTAGGACTTTATCTCATTTCTTTCCTCACCTTGACATACGCTTTTCTTTTCGTTCCTCTTTCAAAATTTCTACTCTATTCCCTTACAAATCTTCACTTCCGTTTCCTCTGAAGTCATCAGTGGTTTATAAATTTTCCTGTCCCTCCTGCCAGAAGGGCTACATTGGTTCCACTGTTCGTCTTCTTAGGACACGTATTTCTGAACACCAAGGTCTCTCCCCTCGTACTTCCCTTCCTCTTTCTAACCCTTCTTTTTCTAACATTCGCTCACACTCTCAAACTTCCTGTCACTTTTTCCCTTTGCCTCAACACTTCTCTGTTCTGGATGGTCATCAAGATGTTTCCTCCCTCCATATTCTGGAATCACTATATATTTCTAAACTCAAGCCCGGTCTCAATAATAATCAATTATCCTGTCCCCTATATATCTCACACTCTTAGTCCTCTTTCCCTATATTAGCATTTATATTTCCCTCTTTCCGCTAGTTGTTCATCTTGTAACTGAGGCTCCTGTCATTGCCTCCTCTCCTCTCTATTTCTAGATATATATATGCTCATTTGTATGTATGTATGTTGTATAAATGTTTATATGTATGTGCGTATGTTTGTGTTATGTATGTATGTATGTTGGTTACTTGTCGTGTTTGTATGATCCTCTTGTTTATAAAAAATTTTTAACAACCAACCAAACGTTCAGTTTACTATATTATTTCTTTCCCCTTTTTCTCTTTCACGATTCTTCTTCAATTGAACCGTGTTTGACTCATCAGTTTGTTATTATTCATTTGTGTTTAGTTATTGTTGTATTGTCTTTTAAGTCTTAAATTTTACAAATTTTCATCTATTATATCTTGCTTTTCATTGTGCTACAATTTTTTAATTATAGTACTATTATGTTTATTATTATTATTATTATTATTATTATTATTATTATTATTATTATTATTATTATTATTATTATTATTATTATTATTATTATTATTATTATTATAATTATTATTGTTATTACTATTAGTGTTATTTTTATTGTTGTCATTATTGTTATTTTTGTATGTGTTTTTGTTACATATGTGTTCATTCTTTCAATTTTCAGTGTCCTGATGATGATCACAGTAGTGATCGAAACGTCGACTTTAACTTATTTATATAATTTTCTTAAGATGTAAATAAATGTTGCATTCATTTTTTGCTCTATTATTCATAATAAAAATTAGGCTTAAGAGAAGCGCCTCAATTTACAATACTATATATATATATATATATATATATATATATATATATATATATATATATATATATATATATATATATATATATATATATATATATATATATATATATATATATATATATATATATATATATAATATATATATATATTATATATATATATATATATATATATATGAAAATAAAATTTTGATGTGAAGCTCTGTTTTGGGACAAAACGTAGTGTTTACAATATTTATCTTTTCCGTATTGTTTATAATTTTATAATTTTAAATTTCCAACGTTAATAATTTTCCCAGTGTCTAGATTTTTCATTTAAAAAGTACTTTACCGTTAGGAATCTTCATACTATAGCCATCAAAAGGAGGCATATGATATGTTTATTGATGAATTTTTGAAGTGCTAATCTTTTCCTAAAATATGCTAAACTAAAGAAATATTTTTAGATTTTCTAAATGAGATAACAATAACCGAACTGGATGACTAAGGTTCTTCTAAAGCATCTATAATGTTCACTCAATTTAAGAAGTTTTTAAGATAATTTCCAATTCTTTTGAAAAATTGGTTGTTAGTATGGTTTGCATTTGGAGGTCAGGGAAAAGCGTAGTAGCAAATAGATTCCGGTATTTAAGAAATAGAAGAATTGTTAGATGACGATTATACAGCGACTGACAGATCGGAAAACTCTATATTAACCGAAAGTAGTGAATGTTCTGAAGAATCTACTACTTCTGATACGACTAACGATTCTTCCCTTGAAAATTCTAGGGAAGTAGAATAAACTATTCTAGAACTTGCTTCTAGCATAGGATCAATCGAGAAAAAAGTACAATAACTTCTAGAAAAAGCTCTCTATTATGAAACTAAATTGAGAGATGGATAATTTTTCAGCTAAGACTATATTCAAGTTTAGAAGAATGACTCAGCGTCACCACAATAAGTTTCAGAAAAGGCATTGTCTGAAGAAGAAAAATTCATAGTTGTAAATGCTCTCAAAAAACAATAAGAATAATTATTGGAGATTAGTGAAAGGATAATCCAATTTGGAAGCATACAAAAATGAGTAATTTGAAAACGAAATGTAGTCTGATGGAAAAGAAGACATAGGAAATTAGGAATAAAATAACTATTTGAATTCCGAAAATTACGAAATGATTACTGAATCTCAGGACAGCACAATGAAGAATGAATAAAAAGATGGAGATGTCTCTGAGGAATAAAACAACAGCTATTTGTTTCAAACAATGTCATGTGAAATTTAATCTGAATCTAAAAATGAAGAAATTTCAAATGAATCTACATAACTGAAAACTGAAAACGTGGCTGAAAATTTCTTTTTAAAACCAAAAGTATAATACCCAGATTCATCAGAAGGAGACTATCCCGATTATTCGTATGAATTTAATGAAAACATCAGCTTATGTACAAGCAGCCTTGAAAATGAACAAAATATGGCAAAGGATGTAAAGGAAACTGAAGAAACTAAAGAACAAGAAGAGAATAAAGAAGAAAATGATGTCTCGCTTTGTGCTTCTTCAGATATTAAAGAGAATTTAAATTCTTCTAAATTCTATGAATAAAAAGAAATAGAAGATAATAGTGAAGATAAAGAAATAGAAGATAATAGCGAAGATAAAGAAATAGAAATAGAAGATAATAGTGAAGATAAAGAAATAGAAGAAATAGTGAAGATAAAGATAATAGAAAATAATAATGAAGATAAATAAATAGAAAATTATAGTGAAGATAAAGAAATAGAAAATTATAGTGAAGATAAAGAAATAGAAGATAATAGTGAAGATAAAGAAATAGAAGATTATAGTGAAGATAAAGAAATAGAAAATTATAGTGAAGATAAAGAAATAGAAGATAATAGTAAAGATAAAGAAATAGAAGATTATAGTGTAGATAAAGAAATAGAAAATTATAGTGAAGATAAAGAAATAGAAAATAATAGTGAAGATAAAGAAATAGGAGATAATAGTGAAGATAAAGAAATAGAAAATTATAGTGAAGATAAAGAAATAGAAGATAATAGTAAAGATAAAGAAATAAAAGATAGTAGTGAAGATAAAGAAATAGATTATAGTGATGATAAAGAAATAGAAGATAATATTGTTCAAAAAGATTAAAGCAATGATATCTCTTAAAGTTCAAGAAATGTATCTCCTGAAGAACCTATTGAAGAAAAAGAAAAATAATATACACCAAGCAAAACGTAAGATTAACCAAACAATTTCTTGCAAGATAACGAGAATGAGGAAGAGGAAATTTACTAATGCTTAGCTGTATATCAAAACAGAAGAGACAAAAATAATTCATAAAAATAATATGACTTTGGAGTTGAAAAGGAGTTTCCGGGGCTCCTGCAAGAATAGAAATAGATTAGCGACGACCAAGACAACCTAGATGAGGAAGGAGGTAAAGCACTTGGTGTTATTACAGGAACTGAAGCATTTACGTCAGAAATTATCATTACTGTATCTGATGAACCATCAGGTGAAGACGATTACTTAAAATAATCTAGGATTAGCACTAACATATAAAATAACACGGAGGATCTCCAGCTAACGTAAACTGAACGAGAATATGAGGATTAGGTTTCAGATGAAGAATTATAGGAAACCGATGTAAATCAACAAGATTTGGAAATGGAAGCGAGTGATAATAAGAGTTAAAACATTTCAGATTTAAAGAAATATTTAGAAGATTAACTGGAAAATGATTAAGTAGAAGCTCAAGCTGAACTAGAAAAAATGGAATATGAAAATGAAATGGAATTTGAAAATGAAAAGCCAAATAAATTTTTACCAAATGCACACATGTTAAACGAAAATTTTATGACAATTATGCCAGAGTAAAATAAATTCAACAAAAATTTAAAGTCGCCGTCGGGAAACTTTTCCGATTAAAATGAAGAAGAGATAATAGATGTAGATCATTCTATATTTACATAGGAAAGCGAGAGCTACTAAAATGACATCGATTCAAAAGATGACTCAAATTCCTCACCATCTTTGAGCGATCAGACTGATATTTTGCAACACGAGAAGTATCAGCAACATTCTCTTGATGAAAACCGCATAAAAATGATAAACTTAGAGCTCGAAGTGCCTGAAGCCAATTTTCAAGATTGGGAAAAGAGAATGGGAAAAGCAAATAAAACTCTACCTGAAAATTTTTCTCCTTTACCTCAAAATAATAATTAGGAGAAAACGGAAGAAGATATGGGTGACTACTTAAAATACAAAGAGGAGAGAGACCAATAGCAATCTGAATCTGAATCTGATGAAGATAAAAACGAAGGACTGTAGTCGCTTTCTTTTAAGAGTAATGAACCTTCCGAACTTTCATTGGACATGCAGACGTAGGAGGCATTAAAAGGATTTGCAAATAGTGATCTTCTACAAGTCAATAGTTTTATAGGATCAGAAGCTATACCAAAAGGTAAATCTCATAGTTTTTCTTCAGTAGATGAGGAGAAAAGCATGGACTGGGACTATACAAATAACATTCATACCCCTTACACATAAAAATATTAAGATTACTTCAGCATATACTCGAAAGATGACGAGAACATGATGGGTATAAAGAGTCAGTCGATGCCTAATGTTGAAATAGATGATTATGAATTCGACATCGAAGAAGAATAAGCTACAGAAATGTCTCATTCTCTCCCATCAGGCATACCTGAAACCGAAAGGGGAGCGTCGTACCCACAATCACTATGCGTCTCTAGAGCGGATTACGATACGTGTAACTAGGAAGCTTCTGAAGAGATTACATTTAACATAGGCGATTCTCAGCCAAGGAGAAAATTAACAAGATTCAAAAGTTTGAGAAAATTAAAGTAGTCATTTCGTTCGTTAGTGTCTGTAATGAAAAGGAAATGAGGGAAAAAATGAGCAGTTCCAATTTCCTACTTTTAAAGCATGTTGAGGACATGTTTTTAGACAATAATAAATTTCGCTGTCATATTTATTGACAAATTATCCTAATTAATTTTAGCATTTGCTTTTCATATATATATATATATATATATATATATATATATATATATATATATATATATATATATATATATATATATATATAATATATATATATATATATAATTATATATCTTCCTATCTCCTTAATAAGCCCCCTCTTGAAAAGGGCTCTGCCTGTGAGTGGTTGTGATCTGTAATATATATATATATATATATATATATATATATTATATATATATATATATATATATATATATATATATATATATATATATATATATATATATATATAATATATATATATAGGTGTGTATGTGTGTGTACTTGTTTAGGTTTGGTGTTAAAAGTTTGTTAATAAAAATTATAATTTTATTAAAAAAAAAAAATAAAAAAAAAAAAAAAATAAAAAAAAAAAAAAAATTATTAAATTCATTATATATTATTATTATATTATTATTATTATTATTATTATTATTATTATTATTATTATTATTATTATTATTATTATTATTATTATTATTATTATTATTATTATTATTGTCCGTATTTGGATATGAGTATTTGTTTTATTTAGAATTCTAAAAATAGAGTGGAAAAAAATTAGCTTAATACATCAAAGGAAAAAAATATTTTGTATTAAAATTCATCATTATGCCACAAGATGATTATTTTATTAATGTCATTCATATAAATACTGAAACTAAATTGAGAAGGCAAGAGGATTTTTAAGGTTTGTTTTTGTTCACTAATAGGTTTTTCACTCCTGAACATAAAAAATTTAATTTTGCCCAACCATACGTCTGGAGAAGTTAATTTGTTAAAAATTGGCCTGAGGAGAGAGAGAGAGAGAGAGAGAGAGAGAGAGAGAGAGAGAGAGAGAGAGAGAGAGAGAGAGAGAGAGAGAGAAACCAAAATTATATTTTTTTTTTATAGTATTTTTCTTTCTAATTGCAAGTGAAGATATAAAAAAGGTCTGAAACCAGATCAGGAGGCAGACTTATAAATGGATATTTTTAAAAGTGGAGAAAGACTCGGAGCAGAAGACGGAGCCGGAGACGGATCCGGAGCTGGAGCCGAAGTCGGTATAGACTATGTACTTTCCTAACATAATTGTGAAAATATAAAGTAAAAAAAAATAACCTGTAAATTTCTGCCTCTTTAAGCTCTCCTCTCTCTTTCTCAAGAACGAAATAAGAAATTTTTTCATTTGTGTTTCTATTTTACTTTTTAAACTTAAGATTAAGAGTCTCATGAGGACGCACTAACTACGAAAGGCCTAACAACTCCTTTCGAATTTTAATTTAATTTTTGTCCCGGTTAACCGTGATGTGTTTTTGGTCTCTTTATTTTGCTTTTATATATATATATATATATATATATATATATATATATATATATATATATATATATATATATATATATATATATATAATATATATATATATATATATATATATATATATATATATATATATATATATATGTTAATAATTTAAGTTCAATGGAGTTATTTACTTTACTATCTAGAACTAATTTTTTTTTCCTGTATTTTGTTCTGAAATCCCCAAAAATCCTTTGCTGATCCCCTGTAGACAAATATATAATGTAAAAAAAATCCTAAGTCAAAATAAATTTGACAAACAATCCAGAGTCCAATCAACCATTCGTCCAAAGTCTGGATAATAGAAAATCAAAAGAATTTCGAAATATAATACTGTTAAAAACGATGCCAATGATATGGCAATTCGGACATTTGATAGTGATAAAAATATTCCATTACGAATGTGACTTATTCATAAATATATAGTCTTAAATATTTAATACCTATTCAGAGTGTTATATTAAATATATTATTTTAAATACTTTTTTTCATCTAATACAAAATTTTTTTTTTTATTTAGGTTATTAATTTTATTCGTTATTAATAGCAAGTTTTCTTTAAACAAATTTATATTGAATGCATTGATAGAATTACAGTGTTTAAGTATAGATACTTATATATATATATATATATATATATATATATATATATATATATATATATATATATATATATATATATATATATATATATATATATATATATATATATATATATATATATATATATATATATATATATATATATATATAATATATATATATATATATATATATATATATATATATATATATATATATATATATATATATATATATATATATATATATATATATATATATATATATATATATATATATATATATATATATATATATATATATATATATATATAACGACAGTTAAAATTTTTCAGGACTCCAGGACTCGAAACCAGTGACAACAGCGTCTCTGTTAGACAATGTACAGAATGTCTACCACCACCGAGCTCCTCCGCCTCCCCAAAAAGTCATAATGGAAAAGTTTTCAAGCCCTTTTGCTTCGAATCATTGTAGCAACTCGGTACCTATTATTATCCATTGGAGGCTGCTTGGAACCCCTACTTGGGCTACTGGACATTCTGCTGAGGTGCTCCTGCGTTACAGGATCATCCAACCAAAGTCAAGCACCTCCAACATTGGAAGAAAAATTTTCTCTGTCTTATATTGCTAATTTCGTCGCAACAGTTGTTGTGCCCATGTTGGAGTTGCACACACACAAACATTTGATATTTCCATAGTAACGGTTTTCATTTTCATTATCATGGTTCTCCTCTTATTACCGTTTTTATTCAAATTACTATAATACTTTTTTCACCGTCTTCGTTACTTTATCCACATCAGCTTATTATTATTATTATTA